>ML800239.1:122387-156408 GCA_009831015.1 Picea engelmannii | reverse complement strand
AGATAGAGCTTATTGTTTTCTGCATTATTACTTTCATGAAAGAGTGTTAGTACTGAGTCTCTGTTTGAGAGTAAGGGTCCTGTTCTCTGATTACAAGATAGTTGTTCTTACCCATTGCAATGTTATTTTAAATGTAATCCAAGGTTCTTAATTTGAGCTATAAAGAATTGCAATAGGGAGATTTCTTTCCTGTGATACAATTCAGAGCTTCAGTTCATTTCAACAAGTTTAGATAGAATGATTTCTTTACTACAACACTAGTGCTTTTGGGATTGAGCATATATAGTGCGCAGCTATCTTTGAAACAAAAGAATTCCCTGGGTTGATAATTTATGTTTCACTTGGTTGTTTGAAATTAATTAAGCAATTATAGTGACCAACAGTTAGATGGCTCATTTATTGAATAGAGGGAGAAAGTAAAAATGAATTTTTCCACCTGTTTAGATAGTGTTGGCCATTAGAAATGTCGTTGGATATTGACAGTGGTTTTGTTTGTTCCAAAATTATTACAACAGGAAGAGGTGTGTACTTCATTGATTAGAATTAGTCAGTCTTTAGTCTGTGACATGCATATCTGATTAAGTTTGTAGACTCACCCTCCATGGATGGTGTAGTCAAGAAATGGAGTGTGGTTGATGACTATAGGTTGTTGCAAAGCATGCCAGACTTCTATGAAACATGGATTTGTAGCATACACGTCCTTACATGCATCATATGTTGCAAAACAAACTTCTAAAATGTGCATAACCTTCATTAGGGGTCGACATAACAAGCCTTCCATATTAGTGGAGGTCCCCTTCTTATATTTAATAACCAAGTGAAACTATTGAAGATACATTCCCCACTTTAAATGTCGTTGCTCCTGCATTTTCCTTTGTTAATTGATGAATATCAATGGATGGTCTCTTTACCCATAATGTAGTGACATTTTTTCTTGAGTTCTTGTACCAAGCTATAGAATTCCTTATCATGTGCAATGTATTTGACTTTGGCTTCTGTAGGAGTATCATAGTGATATGCTACTAGATGACCTCCCTATTTAAGTATAGACCCAATGGAGAATTGAGAGGAATTTGTATCGATCTCAAAAGGGATGTTTCATGTCTGGTAGTTTCAGAACAGGGTATAAACACAAATCTCTCTTCAATTTACGCTCACCCTCTAGAGTCCATAAAAAAATTTCTTGATGTGACAACTGATGTAGGGATCGAGCAAGCTATCAAAAGTGGGAGAAATTTTTTATGTAGAAATTGATGCCCCCCATGAAACTTTTGAGGTCATGTGTGTATGAGGGTGCTTTCCCTTTATGTAAATCCTTCACCCTCGAGGGATCTGACCGCACACTTTGGGTATGCACTATGAATCCCAACTACTAGATGAAAGTCTGTCAAAAGAAGGAATTATTTTCTTTCACCTGCAACCTATGCTCGTGCAACAATTCAAGCACTCTACGCACATGTTGCAAATGGTCTTTGCAAGAGTTACTGAAGATAAAAATATGATCCAAATAAATAATGACAAAATTACACATGTGTGGTATGTAGATGTCATTAATGAGGTGTATGAATGTATATGGTGCATTCGTCATCCTAAAGGGCATTACCATCCACTCGAAAATCCTAAATTTGGCCTTGAACGTTGTCTTCCATGTGTCAGTTTTTTGCATGTCCACTTGAAGATACCTGATTATCAAGTCCATCTCAGTGAATAAGAAATCTCCTTGTAGGTGGTCCAACAAATCCTCGATCTGGAGAAGGGGATATCATTTTTTAACAGTGGATTTATTGAGGGAACAATAATCAGTTACGAGGCTCCAATAAGAATTTTCTTTCTTTAGGATGATAAAGGAAAGGGATGCATAGGGTAATGATGAAGGTTTGATGTTGTTAGATTCTAGAAGCTGGCCAATTTAGTGTTCAATTTCAAAATATTCTTGAGGCGCAAGGAGATAGGAAGAGGTGTCAGGTAAGGATGTGCCTTGTATGAGGTCAATGGAATGATCAATAGAGTGCAACGTGGGTAATCCCGTAGGTTGTGTAAAAACATTAAAAGATTATTTGAGCAAGGGGAGCATGTCTGAAGCTATAGGAGTGGAAAAATTATTGGGTTTAATAGAGAGCACTAATCATAAGGAGATGCATTTATTGATACTGACTTTCTTAATTGTTGCTTTTCTAGTAAGTGACTGAGTGGGTTTAGGAGCAGATGAGGTGAGTACATATGTGCACCCATGCAATTGCAGATGATATTGGTGGGATTTGGCATGGTATTTAGTGTGTTGGGCCTATTGGTAGGGGGGGCGAGTAATAGGTCTTCACAATCCATATGGGAGACATCACATGTTACTGTATCGTGAAATAGACCAATGGTGAAGGTGACTACACAACACCTAGAAACTGTGAGGCGAGGGCCGCCCTTTTTTACCCAAAAAAGTTGGCAAGGGGTTGGGTGAAAAGTAGTGGGTAGTTGAAGGAATTGTACTAATTCCTGTGAGATGATTTTCTTTTGGTTGTCATTTTCCATAATGAGGGTGGCCAATTCATGTTTAATCTGGTAATTATGGGTGAAGAGAGGAATAATAGATGTGTTTGGTTCATTGGTTGTCATTAAAATGAGGGATGGATCTTCTTGTGTAGGGTTATCACGAGAAACCACTTTGTTATTTACAGGGGAGTTAGTCAGAGAAATATCCACAAACAAAGTTTTGTTGGTGCATAGTTTCCTAAGTGTGTGATAGTCGAAAAAAGAGTGGGAATTCGTCTTATGGAAAGAGCATCAGGTCACATTACAGGATAAGGCCAGGAAGGATTGTGGGCCAGCTAATGGAAGAGTAGGAGAATGTAATATACCAGGTATAAAAAGTATGAAAAACATAAAAAAAAATGCTAGAAATGGAAGAATAACAACAATATAACCAGAACAATCACCACAATAACACTCAAATGTTATAAGAATAACAATAGAAATAACACTTTGATTCTAAGAGAAATGTTCACAGGCCTCCTTGAGGGGGAAACCTCTAGTCAAGAAGAGATCTATTACAATAATATCCAAGATAGGATTCTCATACCCTCGACTCCTATTTATACTAAATAGGTCTATCAAAAGAAGAATCTAGAGGAAGATCCTTCTAGAAGTGGAAGCTTCTATTAGGCCTTCTTACATTCAACTTATTCTATTTTATTGCAAGGCCTTCTTAATATTAACCTTTATTACATCCTAATATATTGTTATACCTATGTGCAGGTTAGGACCCTAACATGTCCTCCCCCTTAAAATAGCCTTGTCCTCAAGGCTTGAGATGTGGAAATTGTTGCAGAATGGTAGATGGTTCCCAAGTGGCATCTGTTGGAGTTGTATCTTTCCAATGGACTAAAACTTCCTTGATGGTTCTCTGACACAGGCAACGCTCACGCTGGTCCAAAAATGCTTGTGGATGTAGCCAAATGGATCCTTCTTCATCTAACTCAGGAAGGTTGGTTTGAATTTTCCACTTAGTTCCAATCACCTTCTTTAAGCATGAAACATGAAAAACAAGATGTAGCTTAAAATGACTAGGAAAAGCTAATTGATAGGCCACCTGTCCCACACGTTTGAGAATGATATAAGAAACATAAAATTTGGGTGCTAGCTTCTGGCAATGGTCGTCCTTGAGGGAATTTTGTTTGTAAGGTTGCAGTCGAAGAAACACATGATCCCCTTCTTCAAATTGACGTTCAGAGTGACCTTGATCTTCTTGTTGCTTCATTCGATTCTATGCCATGATAAAATTCTCTTCAAGGGTGAGGAGAATAGCCTCTCGAACTGTGAGCGTTTGGTCAACCACCTAGACCTTCGACACACCAGGTAAGTATGAGAGAACTGAAGGTGGATTTTGTCCATATACCACTTCAAAAGGAGTTGTGAGTGTAGATATATGGTATGAAGTGTTGTACCACCATTCAACTAGGGGTAACCATTGAGCCCACTGATTTTTGTTTTTTGAGGAAAAACACCTCAAATATGTTTCCAAACAATTGTTGATAACTTTCGTTTTACCATCAGTCTTGGGATGATAGGATGTGATGAGATGCAATTGGGTTCCTTGTAGCTTGAAAAGTTCTTGCCAAAAATTGCTGGTGAAATTTGGGTTGCGATAAAAAACAATAGAATGCAGCATGCCATGAGGCTTGAAGAACTAATCCATGAGATGTTGAGCCATCGTGGATGTTGTAAATGTGTGTTGAAGAGAATAGAAATGAGAATACTTGGAAAGGTGATCAACAACCACCATGATGACTTATTTATTTCTCGATTTGGGTAAGCCTGTAATAAAATCCATAGAGATATCCTTCCAAATATCAGGTGGAATCGGAAACGGTTGTAGTGTGCCCAAAGATTTGATTATTTCTCCCTTGTTGCATTGACACACATCACATTCAGCGACAAAATTACGAATGTCTTGTTTCATACCGTCCCAAAAAAAAGAACGTTTAACCCTGTCATAGGTTTTGGTAAACCCAGAGTGCCTAGCTGTGGGTGTAGCATGAAGCTTAGAAAGTATCGTGGATTTAAGTTTTGATTGTTTACTTAAATACAAACAGCCTTTGTATCGAAGCTCATCATGGAGACAAGAGTACCCTGGGGAAGCTAGAGCATTGGACCGCAATTGTTGGATCAGATGGGAACTTTTGGGATTGTGTAGTCATTCTCGCTGAACGTCTTGGAGCCAATCTGGTACAATGAAGGAAAGAGGAAAAAGGGATCCATCATCTTCATATTTTCGGGAAAGTGCATCCGTAACCACATTGTCTCTGCCTTTCTTGTAAATGATCTAATAATCATATCCAAAGAGGTTAGTCACCCATTTTTGTTGCTTTGGGGAGGAAATGCATTGTTCTAGAAAATACTTGAGGCTTTGATGGTCTGTCTTAATTTGGAAGTGTTTTCCTAATAGATAAGGGCGCCACAGATCAATGGAATGCAAAATAGCCAACATTTCATTTTCATAGATTGATTTGCCCAGATTTCTTTTAGACAATTGCTTGCTGGTAAAGACCAAAGGCCAACCCTCTTGCATAAGGACAACGCCAATTTCTTTCCCTAAAGCATCGCATTCCAAGACAAAGGTCTTTGTGAAATCGGGAAGGGCCAGGACTAGAGTGGTGCACATGGTCATGTTCAAGGTTTGAAAATCTTGAGAAATTGTTGGAGTCCAAGTGAAAGAGTCTTTTATAGGAGTGTAGTGACAGGTGCTGCAATCTTTCCATAATTCTTAAAAAACTTGCGATAATAACCTATTAAGCCCAGAAATCCATGCAATATTTTAAGAGTCTTTGGGTGAGTCCATTATTGCATAGATTCAGTATTTTTAGGATCCACCCTGACGTCATTCTTGCCAACCAGATGACCCAAGTACTCGACTTCTGAGGCACCAAAAGAACATTTAGACTATTTCAGAAAAAGTTGGTGTAGATAGAGTAGATGGAGAACTCGATCCACATGAGCAAGATGGTATGTCCAAGTTTTTCTATAGATGAGAATATAATCAAAGAAAACTAAGACAAAATGACAGAGAAAAGGATGGAAGACATGATTCATGAGGCTTTGGAAAGTGGAGGGGGCATTATACAAGCCAAAGGGCATGACCAAAAATTTATAGTGGCCCTCATGAATCTGGTGGTAGACAGAACAAATATCAAGTTTAGTAAAGAATTGGGTGCCACTCAATTCATCTAAGAGGTCATCAATGACAGGAATGAGAAATTTGTTTTTAATGGTAAGTTTGTTGAGGGCGTGGAAGTGAGGACACATTCGCCAAGAAATTTTTTTCTTCAGGACCATGACCAAAGGAGAAGAGTAGGGGCTCATACTAGGGTGTACAATGCCTACGTTAAGGAGTTCCTGGACCATTTTCTCAATTTCATTTTTTTTGGAAAAGGGGTGATGATACGAACAGATATTGGGAGGAAGGCTTCCTAGTACAAGGGGAATGGAATGCTTAGGAATACCACGAGAAGGAGGGAGTCCTTCGGAGTGGAAAAGACCAGTTGATCTTTAGAAAGGATCGATTGGAGGTCTTGCAACACCGAGGGTGTCTCTATTTCTTGTATGGAATGGAGTTGGACAATAAAATTAGAATGACCTTTCTCGAGAAGATTTTCCATGCGATGGGAACTAATGATATCAGGTGAACCAACGGTGATGCCTTGGAACTTAATTGTAGGCCCTCCTGGTCGAATTGCATCGTTAATTTCTTAAAATCCATGAGAATGGGACCCAAAGTCCTTAGCCAGTCTGCACCCAACACAATCTCACAACCGCCCATGTCGATAGAAAACATATGAGATTTCAGGTGGTAGTCACCAGTTTGGACACACACATTTTCACAATGCCCTCCACATTTCATGGAGCCACCATTGGCAATCTTGATTTGGAAATTATTGACTTCATGGATGTAGCAATGAGTTTCTTGGGCAATGCAATGATGAATAAAATTATGGGTGCTTCCACTATCAACTAGAATGATGACCTTCCTATGCTTTATATAACCAATTATCTTGAGGGTCTGGGGAGAAGAGAAGCCAGTGAGAGCATTTAGGGAAATGATCAGTTCTACTTCAAGAGAGTCTAGGGGAGGGGTTATGTCGGTGGTTTCAGGTGACTCAGACAGAAGGGGAGTTTCAACATCCTCCGAGATGGCCATAAAAATATTTTTTCCCTTACACTTGTGGCCCAGGAAATATTTGTCATAACAATTATAACAAAGTCCTTTGAGTTGGCGTTCATCCATTTCGACCCTGGTCAATTTTTGGATCTTTAGTGGAGCGAAGGGAGTAGTGGGATTTACTAGTTTAGTGTGAGGGATAAAGGACGGTTTCCAGTTTTGAGAAGACACAAAATTTTGTGCTTCTTTATATGTTTTAGTACCCTCCACCCAACTCTAAGGCTGAGCCATGAGGACATGGGCCCGAATCTCATCCTTGAGGCCATTGATAAAACACTCTCAGAAAAAGGCATTAGACATGCCCTCTGTCTGAAAAGTCGGGCGTTCAAAAGAAACTATAAAGTCTTCTATTGTGCCTGATTGTTTCAACTTTGTCAAATGGCCCAAATGGTTAGTGTTAGTGACAAAGTGTTCATAAAGCTCTGCCACAAAGTGTGTCCAAGCAATATACCCTTGATGGGATGTTTTTCTCCATTGCCACCATTGCCAATGTTCTTGATCTAGATGGAGAACACCATACTGGAGTTCGGCCAAGTCATCTGTAATGTCGTATAAAGAGAAATAATGTTCCATTTGGGTTAACCAACCAATGATCTGTAAAAACTAAAAATGCAGCAACAAAAAGACTGGTAAACAAGAATATAAAACACCACACAAATACAAGTACGTGGAGAATGAAAGAAAAAAACTCGAAGTGAGAAGTAAATGACCATCTTTTTTATTTTGTTTACAACAAACACAAGAGACTTTCTACTTTATTTCTGACTCACAAGCTATGTTTCACTTTCTATTTAGTTAACTTCTTAATAGAAAAATCATTCTATTTCTTTATTAGGAACTTTAGTGCACAACTCAACTAAGTAGTTTACAATAGAAATAACTATGAAAAAGTACTAGGGTTAGGTTTTCTTGAGACATGAAAGATGGTCAAAGGGAACTACCTTCAAACAAGACAACTTCAAAATGAATAAAAAAAACAATGTTAGAAAATGATTCTTCAACAATGTGTGAAAATGAAAAAATAAAATGTTTGAAACCTGCATGAAATTATTTTTACCCCCAAATTATTTTTATTTTTGAAGAATGAGGGAAAAAAATTAGACCCCAAATAATTGTTTTTGAAACTTTGTACAAAGAAAAGTAAGAAAAGTAAGTTATTATTATACTAAAATTTAAACTATTATATAATAATAGTATTCAATATTAATAAAACTCCGACATCACTAATGTTAATCTTTTATTTTTGGGGGGTTGTATACAGTATGTAGATTCCCCATTTCTGTCGAAAGAAATCAGCACCGCCATCAAAATCTTAAGTATAAATCAAATCTCTTAAAATGCAATTCATTGTGTTTCATCAAATAACAAAGACAACGGAGATTATGTATATAAAGTTAATAAATCAATATTTCTCATATTCATTTATGGTGCACTCGCCTCACGGAGTTATATAAACTTAATTCGATCACGAATGAATTTGCGGAGAACTTCAACATCAAACAATAGATCTTGTTTCCTGGCGAAGGCTTCGCTGATATCCAATCCATATCGTGCGATTCTGTAATGAACACACTGAACCATCTCGCACTTGTTTTCACAAATTAAGACTGCAAACTTTCGATTCCCATCATCTTCATTCTCGGTCTGTGTAAAACGCTCAAACATATGAACTATGTCCTTTACTATATCTAAACCTCGTCTCAGAATACAAGTAGCTAATTCGCCTTTTTCCATGGCTATATCTCTAACAAGGCTAATACCTTTCTCAAGGGCCTCAGAATTTTGCCGCGCGTCCGCTTGAACTTCAATAAGTTGTCCCTCCATAAAGCCAGTCATCTCCTTTGATGTCTCAATTTATGCAGATAATTACAGCATTAGCCAGTGCCGTCACGTACCTCCGATGGAAATTTGATAGTGACACCCTCATTGATCTCAGAATAGCAATCCCGTGATTCAAATCTTCGCTGCTGATATCCTTTGCATTTCTTTGACCTAATATACTGAGGGCACACGGATATCCCACCAGAACGGCTCTTATGGTTCTCGCAATAATCATGTTATTTAACCCCGGTAATCTCATGAAAAATTGTAGAAAATGCTCGCAGAACAAGGGATTGCATTTTTATATAGCCCTGATCATCATTATTATGAACATGGCGTACAATCGCGATTAAACTTAAAATCAGCAAGTATCGTTCCGTGGAATTTTCATCCAGGTTCCCAAGAATTACGCTGGAATTTTCTCCACGTGATCTCATTCCATTTATTACGACATCAATTGTCCTGACTATTTCCCTACCTACATCTGGAGCAGCATCTTTGACTTTCTTAATGACATTCTTAAAATATTTTAAGCCTTGTAGAGATGTGAATAATTTTATGTTCTGAGAATGAAACTCACAAAACAAACGTACTATATTGATTGCCTTCCATATTTCCACCCATTGCTTCTCTGTTATCGGTCTCCCTTTAACATATGTACGTAACGTCATTAAATGTCGCTTCATCTCTCCCCCGTCCAGAATTTTTGAATACTCGGCAATTACAGTTTTTGGAGGAAATCCATGAAGTTTACTGAAGTGCTTCATTTCATTTCTCAAACCTATTTGGGGAATAACGCTTTTAATGTCAAACCATTTTCTAGTAAGGGGATTGCGGGCATGCCGTTCAGTTTTCCAAATGGTCTGTAGAGTTTTTCTGTTATAGAGAAGCTGCGTGGGATCTTGATCCAGTGGTAGTCGAACTGGGTCATAAGCAAATTCTCCGCTGATGATGTCCATATACCTGTCGGGTATCATTTTCTTTCGATCTTCGCTCACTATTTCCATTTCCGTTTGTCCTTCGGTAACAATGTCAATTTCCATTTCCGTTTGTCCTTCGGCGTGTATTTCCATCTCCAGTTCCGTTTGTCCTTCTATGATCACTGTCCCTGCTGGATTCGTAGCCACGAGTATCAGAATTACATATAAAATAGCTCAGCACCGCACAAAATTATGTAAGCAGAGGGAAGTACAAATTTGATTCGTTAAAGATACGATTACTTATTTACACCGAAGCGGAGGCTAATTTATTATTAAAGAAGTAAAGTTACAGGAGCTAGTCGGCCATTTCTAAATTTAGGAGACAGCCGACATAAGAGATATGCGTTGGCCACCTTCTCCCAGAGACTAAATATTTTGGTTTTGTACAGTTATTTTGAAGTTAAATTGTGTAGATAGTTTTTGAAATGTTCAAATATTTTTGAAGTTAAATTGTGTAGATAGTTTTTGAAATCTTCAAATATTTTAAATTAAAATAATTAGGGTTTTGTATAACCATTTTAAAGTTAAATAGTGTAGATAGTTTGTGAAATGTTATTTGAGTGAAATTATATATATATATATATATATATATATATATATATATATATATATATATATATATATATATATATATAATATATATATTATTTTTAAAAGAAGATATAGTTTAATATGTTTTTTCAAGTTTTCCATTTTGTTTGTAACCATCAATGACTTTAGTGAATGCTTCAGTAATTAATAAGAAAGGAAAATGTGACAATACCTCTCTTTTTTTCTTTTTTCTTTTTTTTTGGCTAAGATCAGGTGTAGTATATGCCTATTATTGTATCTTTGAAAAAACATTTCATATTAAAAATTACCTCTAAAATATATTCTACTCCTAAGCCCTAGATTTGTGTAGAGTCCATCTTTGGACCTTCAATGTCGAGGGGAGGTTCTCATACTCTTCTTGGCTTTGTTGATGATGTAACAACCTTTAAACAATTGATTGATTCATTAGAGAAGTTCTCGACCAAACCGAATCATATGTGTTTCATGAAGAAGATCAATTTGACTTTGGAAGTCCTCTTGGCTTTGTTGATAATGTAACAACCTTTAAACAATTGATTGATTCATTAGAGAAGTTCTCGACCAAATCGAACCATATGTGTTTCATGAAGAAGATAAACTTGACTTTGGAGGTCCACTTTCCCAGATTTTGGTTAGGTGTAAAGCTCCAAATTTTGTTTAAAAACTATCGGTTGATCAATTCATTGGATTAAGGCCATTTCTCTGTGAAATGGATTTTTTTGCTACAAAGGAGATGACACCCATTGAGGAAAGGAAAACTCAATCACTTATTTTGCCACTGAGGTTATTATGTTATTCTTTTTTAGTTCAAGGAAGACAATGACTTGATTTTTAGAAGTATCCCTTATTTATATGGTTCCCCTTCACTATTGTGAGAATGATATGTTTTAACAAGCATTGGAGACTCATTGGGGAAGTACATAGATAAATCAAAAACCAAATCATCCATGTATTCTTGTGCCAAAATACGTGTGAAAATGGATTTAGAGAAATATTTACTTAAAGCCATCTGTCTAAACGTAGTTGGTTGGTATCACATTCAACAAATTGACTAAGAACTTGTAACGTACCCAACCACACACACAGGTTGGGCTATGCCACTTAATCCGAATACAACACAACCATCCACCCGCAGGTCACTTCTAAGTTAATTAAGAGACATGAAAACCACATGAAGAAATAAAGATTCATGCCAAAACATAAACTCCAACAAGCATGCATATTTGAAATAGTAAATTCAAAGATAAATAAATACGTAGCAGAATAAATCATACGCAGGTAAATAACCATAACAGAGATCACTTATATATTATGAAAACAAGACACCAACTCACTAGAGACCAAGGAAGCTGCACCCAACCTTAGAGATTGTTTTTCCAAGAATGAACAACAATGTCACCCTTAATCCAGAGCTATGATTCCACGAGGACAGATTCTGGGGTGTCACTTGACTTCCCGAGCTAGTCATCCCTCATGTTGTCATAGACCTTTCAACACTCACAACAATCCAAAGTTCACCAACTCTCTTCTACCCATTTTGCACAAACCAAGCTAATGGACCCCCTTCTCTGCCATGCATTCCCTCACGATGTCCATCTATTCCATGGATTCAGTGCTTCTGGTAAATAATATCCTTGGTCAGACTCTCAGGACTCATAGCTATGAGTTAACAAAAACATGGGTGAAGCTATCACAGACATGTAGGAACCAAATCTTGGTTGGAATTCACCAACAGTCTATACAACCAATGACTATGTCTCTTCTAAAAAATTAGGTTTCCTCCCCCAAGAAACTCTTGAATCATATGGGACAAGTAGGTAAAGGGATGAGTGGGGAACATAAGAGAAATGAAAGGTGAGCACGATGGACAATGAATGAGAGAGTGTGAAGGAACCAACAAAGCCCCAACAACAAAAATCAACCCCCAACATAGACCAAGTACGGGTTTATGTACTTCTTGGAATTAAGGAACCCCATGGTCTTCCCCCAAGAAGCTTATATAGTTGTTATTCTCCACTAAAACTAGAAATGGGTAAATAAAATAGAAAATAACTACTCAACCCCTTAAGCCCCCTCTCTTGTGGAATAATATCCCTCTATAACTCTTTTCCTTGTCCATCTAGCAACCAACGATGTGTTTTATATTAATAATGATCAAAACATTACATTTCCTGGGCACACTTGCCTCTTAATAACTGTTTAGGCACTCTGGCCTTTCATAACATAACAAAATAGAATATTTAATATGGGGTTAAAAAACGAGGTATTACATTTCCCTCCCCCTTATTTTGACATTGTCCTTAGTGCATATAAAAAATAGGAATCAAAATTCAAAAATTTATTCAAAAAGATGTGGGTACTCTTCCCGCATGTCATCTTCATGCTCCCAACTAGCATCCTTAGGACCATAGAAGGACCACTGGACTTTACCATCTCTATGACTCAGTTCTAGGGCATTTTGAGTTTTTTGTCCACTATTCACATTGGTTGGACCTGGAAGTCTTCCTTTACCTCTACCTCAATCAGATGTCAATCAATAACATGGTTAGGATCATGTACATATTTTTTTTATCAAAAAGACATGAAACACATTATGCACATTCATGGAAGCAGACAATGCAAGCATGTATGCAACTGGCCCTATTTTTTACAATATCTCAAATGGACCATAGAATCTGGCTGCCAGATTTGTACAACTACCCAACTTCAAAGAGCTCTTCTTGGGATTCACTTTTAAAAGAACATGCTCCCCCACTTTAAATTCTCTAGTTGTCTTGTTTTTATCTGCATAAACTTTCTGTCGATATCGAGTTGTCTTTAAATTCTACTTAATCCTAACCATCTGGTCTTCCATATCCTTAAGTAATTCTAGCCCAAGTACCACTATGTTTGTTGGCTTGTCCCAACTTACTGGAGTATTGCATTACCTACTATACAAAGCTTCAAATGGGATCATTCTTAATGAAACTTGATACCCATTATTATAGGCAAACTCAACCAAGTGCAAGTAGTCTTCCCACTTAGATGGCTTATCCATCACATCCATCCTCAACACGTCTTTAATTACTTGGTTGAATCTCTTTGTCTTCCCATCTGACTGTGGATGGTATGTTGTGCTAAATTTTATATTTGTAGCAAATCCTTTAAACAATTACCTCCACAAATTTGAAGTAAACTTTGTATATCTGTTTGAGACAATTGCCTTAGGTATCCCATGCAACCTAACAATCTCTTTCATGTAAATTTCTACAATATTAGCTACTATATGAGTTGTTTTTATAGGAACAAAATGAGAACCCTTTAAATTCTACTTAATCCTAACCATCTCGTCTTCCATATCCTTGAGCAGTTCTTGCCCAAGTACCACTATGTCTGTTGGGTTGTCCCAATGCAATGGAGTATTTCATTTCCTACCATACAAAGCTTCAAATGGGCTCATTTTCAATGAAACTTGATACCCATTACTATAGGTAAACTCAACCAAGTGCAAGTACTCTTCCCACTCAGATGGCTTATCCATCACATACATCCTAAACATGTCTTCAATTACTTGGTTTACTCTCTCTGTCTGTCCATGTGACTGTGGATGATATGGTGTGCTAAAGTTCATATTTATACCAAATCCATTAAACAATCCCCTCCATAAATTTGAAGTAAACTTTGTATCTCTGTCTAAGACAATTGGCTTAGGTATCCCATGCAACCTAGCAAACTTGTAATGTACCTCTAATTGACATAATTTATTTTTTTGTGTGTGTGATTTTCTTTTGGCACATTAACCTCTAGCTTCTCGTTATTAAAAATTGTAGAACATAATGTTAAAGTTTACCTTCATTACAGGCCGACGCTCTATCTGTTATATGAGGACACTACTCTGTTAAAACCAACTTCATACTTTATAAGGTGGGATTTCAAAAGGTTACAATACCTTTCAACACATATATTTCTTTATAAATCTTAATACTACTTATACCTATATTAACTTTCATACGATGTTTATTAGGATTAAAATCCCAATCTCCTTAAAACAAAAGGATTTTCATGTTGCGTGCAAGAGTATAACATTTCTCTATCGGAAAGCATACCCATCAAGCTATGCAAATGTTGAGAGTTAAGATTTTGGTGTGACTCATATCAAGTCATAGTTATTGGTATTAATTTGTCAAAGACTGATTCACTGAAACAAATTTCCTTTAAGTCTTAGGCGTGGTCATACGTTTGTAGTCATCTGACTTAAGGTTTTAAAATCAGACAAGTCTAATGCATAAGTCTTATGCAACTAACTCGTAATTAAAGGATCATTCCATCGATAGAGAAGAGGGAAGGGTAAGCTAACTGAACAATTTAGTTTTGTGACTGAAACGCTTACAACTTGTCAGACGCGATATGACTGTCATTAATCTCATATCTTGGTTGGTAAGGGAAGGAAAGTATCTGTCAGAAAAAGTTAAGGCTCTGTGCCTGTGTTTAATGAGGGTCCTGGTCGCACTAGCCTTGATAACTCTCCACCTGGCCTTCCCTACTCCCAATGTGCCAACTCTGTCAGAGCACATGGCCCAGCGTCCTTTGGAATTTACTCTTGCAGTACACTCTTAACTTAGAGTTGGGCGAGCTCTTCCTCATCATTGTGACTTCTCGAGATAACCATATCGGCTCTGTGGTGGCTCTTTTGGGTGAGGAGAAAAATGTGCACTAGAGGTCGTTGTTCATCCCTTCCAGTCGACCCTGCTCATTTACCTGGTAAGATTTTCTTTTCCTATTATGAATCTGCTATGCAATTTAAAACCAGAGACGTATAGGTCTGGTGTTTCCAATCGGTAAAGGGCCCTTTTTACTTTCAGTTCGTTCACCGTTTTTTTTTTTTTTTCACATAATTCCTTTCGATGTACCAAGAATGGGGCAGTCCTTATCAATCTGTCTCCTTGCTCTCAAAGCTCATAGATTCATCAGTTTAGCCCCCTGGTAAATATCTTAGGGTGTCCAGTATTGCCCGAGATCACTCTACTTAATGCTCTTAGCTGATGGTTACAGGACAAGACCAGGATCGAAATATATGCATGTTTTTATTCTTGTGTTAAAAGGGTCAGGGTACTTGTGGGTGACAACTCCTTTGCTCCTAGACTTTCTTTTGCGATGGTTGCATTCTTCTATTTGGAATTTCGTTCGGTCCCTTAGTTCCATTTTCAATGAATCAGTAGTCATTTCTTATTGGGTAAAGAAAAGACAATACTACTTAGAGATACTCACGCCCAATTCCTTGAATAAACCTTACAGAATATGTCTTTTGAATAAAAGGTTTAGTGAGTAATTTTTATAAGGGTAATGTTTTTGTCGAATAAGAGTCTACACCAGAAGTTTTTTTTTTCTTGTATTGGCAATGCCAACTGTTCCGAGGTGACCTCATAGGGGTCTGACCCTGTCACACCCTGTGTTGACTGTTTGCTCACATTACTTTCTATAGTCTTTCTTTGGGGAGGGTTGCAAAGTTCAAAGTTTGTGGTAATATCTTGATTCGAAACTGGCCTTCATCACAACTCGATATACTTGTCTGTTTAATACAGAAGACAATATCGTTATCTAAATTGCTATGTTAAATTTGTTGTAACTATATTTTTATTTTGTCATAATTTTGTTTTCATTCACAATACTGGTATAATCACTAATGGTGGGATTTGCTGATGCGAGGACCCATCAGAGCCTTGTTACACGCTTCTCCCATGGCCCGAATGCCCATCCAGGAGACAATCGACAAGGAAAGAAAAGGGCGAGGCCACCAAATCGGAAGTTAAGTACTCTCTAATATATTTCATTAATAGTAATTATTTGTTGGTATTCTATTACTTCCTGTGAACATTACTAATTCTCAGAATTGATAACTCTTTCAGGCCTATGTACCCGCAATGATTTTGGAGCCTCCTCTTCATCTTCGATAAAAAGGTATTCGAGTTCCTTTATTGTTAATCGCTTAGGAGACCCGACAAAAAAGGGTTATCAATTTTGATTTGTAGGCGTTCGATAAGGAACTTGGTTTCCACAGTAGTTTGGAAAGAGGGAAAGTTTTTGTAACCTTGAGTTTAGGTTAGGCAGTCAAGAATAATGATAATTCAGAGGTTTTTCCTATGGAAATTTCTTTCCAGTTGAACTAAACACTGTAAGGGTTTTTGTATCAAACAACTTGTTTCACTGTTCATATGTATCTTAGACTGACACTTGGTCTTTAAGGATGATGCTTCAGTATTTTTCTTTAAATCTCTGTATGATTCAAAACTTAGAGTTATAAAAGGTTTTAGAGGGATTATCTATATATTGAAGGACTGTTTTCTTAAAAAGAAATTTTCTTTCTTTTACTCAGGTGCATCAGATTATCTTGATGGATCTAAAATATTCCTATTTTCTTTACTGCTAAAAGAATTTAGAGACAGGTTTAATCGAGTCGAGTATTAATATATGACCTGTGGTTGTTTACTTATTTAAATATATTTGTATGAATCGATATGAACAGACTTACGGATCTATGTTCGTGACTATTCTCTTTAGACATTTTTACTGTGTTGGGTAAATCTATCTTGTTGGTAATAGTTCGCACTTTCAAATTCAAGATGCGTAAACCGGGGTTTGATAAATACATGTTGTCATTTCTAAAGAATACAATTTTAGTTCTAGTGATAATAAATAAGAATATAGGTGTATATAAACTTGACCTGATCCTGTTTGCTTTCGAATTCATAGGTTTGTAATTAAAAGAAAGAACGAACTATGCGTATGAGTTCTCAGAGCAAAAATAATGATTTAACAATTTATAAAGACTTGCAGAAATACATCAATTTATATGGGCAGATTTCGCCCATGATTATTAAATCCATACCAGTTTTAATAATTTTACTACAGCTGTGACTAAATCATTCAACAGAAGATGGGAAATAATTTGATTCAATTTTAATAAATACATCACATCATATATAAGGACAATCACGCAGAGAGGGATAGGAGACATATCTGAACTAGTTAGCTGCAAGGCAAAGGGAACAACCACGTTCCTCCCAACCATAGAATAGGGTAATCAAAATCACTTGCCCCAATTCACCCCCTATCCTAACCATGAACACATGAGGGAGAACTTGGAAACTCTTCCTCCGCAATGTCCTTCAGTTCTATCCCATTCCTCTTGCCTCACACTCATTCTGTAGTGTTCATAACAACAAAGGAAAAAAAATGATTAGTCTCTTTTCCAGCATACCTGGCAGCATCATGCCTCCTCCCATATGCTATTTATAAAACCAAGTCTCTTTGCCCAGGTCTTTATTCCCTCCCTTGGGGATTTTCGTAGCTTTCTAAATCCCTGATTTTCAGGGGCTGCTAGTGGCCAAATCCTTGATTTTCCACTTGTAATAGTCAACCCAAAGGTGTTTCCAACATGTTCCCCACTCATGGAGTCATGGTCAGTTGATTTTAACATGGTTGTTCCATTTGTCCTCCTGCAATCAATATAAAATATTATGTTTTCATACAAGTGTCATAGTCAACTAGTTAGTTGGGTCAAATCAAATCCCTGCCCAACAGTCATAATAATTAATTACAATTATTAAATTCAAAATTTGGAATTTCC
Source organism: Picea engelmannii (assembly GCA_009831015.1). Classification (NCBI taxonomy): domain Eukaryota; kingdom Viridiplantae; phylum Streptophyta; class Pinopsida; order Pinales; family Pinaceae; genus Picea; species Picea engelmannii. The sequence continues at coordinate 138,725 of ML800239.1, read as the reverse complement.
ATAAATGGCAAAAAWTTTCCAAATTCRAATTTAYTGAAAACGGAATGAATTTTCAGCAAATTTAAATTTCAAAAATATTTTATTTTTGGGGATGTCACAAAACTCTTTCATGTAAATTTCCACAAGATTAGTTGTTGTATGAGTTTTTTTTACAGGATCCTTTGTCAATTTAGCAACCACTACCATGATCGGATCATGTTGTCTTGTTTTCCTAGGAAGTTTTGTTATAAATTCAATGGTTACCAGTTCCAATTTCTTCTCTAGAATTGGTAAGGGATGTAGAAAACCCATCGGGTTCCTATGCTCAAGATTCTCTCTATGACATTCCATACATCTGGTGATGTAATCAACAACATCCTTTTTCATACCTCACCAAAATAATTGGCTTCTTACTGTTGCAATTGTTTTCGTGTAATCGAGATATCCAACATATGGAATATTATGAATTTCTTTTAATACCAAATTCCTGAGTTCTCTGAAGAAAGGAACATAGATTCAATTTTTATGCATAATTAATCCATCTTCGTTCATCTCATACTCTTTCATTTTTTGTTGTACATCTTCTTGTTGTAATATTTCCTTTACCTATAGGTAATGCTGATCTATAACGACACCATCTAAAATTATTCTCTTCAAGTCTGATTGATGCATACTGACATTTGTAGCATGCATGAGATGTACCCTTCTACTAAGTGCATCGACAACTTTATTTTATTTTCCATGGATATGCTTGATGTCAAGGTCGTATTCACTTAAAAATTCCAGCCATTTTGTTTTCTTGGAATTCAAAGTTGGTTGTTCAAAAAGATACTTCAGACCATTGTGGTCTGCTCTTAATTCAAATCTTTTTCTCATGATATAATGCCTCCACATCTTCAATGCATGAACAATGGCAGCAAGCTCCAAGTCATGTGTGGCATAGTTCCTCTCATGTTCTTTAATCATTCTGGAATCATAACCAATGACATGTCCATTTTGAGTGAGGACTCCACCAATTCCTTCCTTGCATGCATTGGTACATACCACAAAAATTTTCATTTGGGTAAGAAATATTTAAAATAGACACACTAGTAATTAATTCCTTCAATAAATTAAATTTCTCTTCACACTCAGATGTCCATTGAAATTTAATTCCCTTGTTTTGTAGAGAAGTGATGAGATGAGCAATCTTATATGACCCTATTATAAACCATTTCTATTAACCAACTAATCCCATAAAATATATGGCTTCTGAAACATTCTTGGGTGTTGTCCACCCTCTAATAGATTTAATCTTTTATGTATCTACTGCTATACCTTTATCCTAAATAATGTGTCCCAAGTAATGGATATGTTCTTGGTAAAAATCACACTTACTGAACTTGGCATACAACTGATGTTCTCTCAACACTTGCAATAACAATCTTAGGTGATGTTCATGTTCTTCTCCTGACTTAGAATACACAAGTATGTTTTCCACGAGTACTATGAAAAAATCATCCAAACAATTTCTGAATATGTCATTCATTAAGCACATAAAGACATCGGGTGCATTAGACAGTCCAAATGGAACCACTACAAATTCATAATGCCCATACCTAGTTATAAATGTTGTCTTATCGATGTCTTCTTCCTTGATTGTTACATGATGGTATCTTGATCTCAACTCTATCTTTGAAAATGTTTTTTCCCCTCTTAGTTGATCAAAGAGGTCATCAATTCTAGGTAGAGGGTATGTGTTCTTCAGAGTGGATTTATTTAGCTGTAAAAACTCAATACATAGTCTCAAAGTTCCATCCTTGTTTTTGACAAAGAGTATTGGTGCTCCCCAAGGTTAGACACTTGGATGTATGTACCCTTTCTTCAACAATTCTTCCAACTGCATTTGTAATTCTTTTAATTCTAGTGTACTCATTTTATAAGGTGTTTTTGACACCAAGACAACTCTTGGCACTAAATCAATAGATAAATCTATCTCCCTCTTTGGTGGGAACCCTGGTATTTCTTGGAATACATTTTCAAATTCTTATGGTATCGAGAATTCTTCAAGGCTTGGCCCATTTTTCTTTTATGGATCCTCCACATGGGATACATACAATTGACATCCTTTTATGAAGCTTCTCTTCACCTATAAGGATGAAATCTCCCTTATAGAGATGGGTCTTGGAACTCCATTCATAGTGACCTGTTTTCCATCTCCATCAAGACATGTAAATGTCTTTCTATGAAAATATAGGACAACATGATGTGTGTCCAACCAATCCATTCCAATTAGAATATCATAAGACCCCAATGGTATGATCTTTATATCAACACTAGTATTCACACCATTAAGACTTATGGAACAACCTCTGACCATATCATGAATTCTCCTTTTGGTTCTAGTGGGCAGATGAAGCAAACTTGATTTTTCAATCTTACTTTTCTCCAAATGTAATCTATCCACTATTTTAGGATCACTGTAACAATTTCTCGCTCGTGAATAAATCAAAATAACAACATGTTGCTTAATGATCTTACCTTCCACCTCAATCATATTGGATTGGTAAATTGCTTGTTGATCATCTAAACATGCACAAATCCTTCCCATGTCTTATACTGTTGTAGCCTCTTGGATATTATGCATGTTCTTCACTTTTTGCTTTTGTGAGGGAAATCCCTACACAGGTGATCTTCTTTGTGTTATCACATAGAATTGTAGGGTTAAAGATTCATGACAAATAAGATATTATTGTTTTCAGAGCTTGCATTTAAAAAAAATTCTTAGGGATTATGTCATAACATCAACTAACATTCTCCTCAAAGTGTGCAAGAAATATTTGAGTTGGCACTGCGAACTATTTATAGAAGAGGGTTGTAGGTTGGATAGGTTGTAGGTGTCCTAGTGAAAATTAAAAATTACCAGCATCAACCTCATAGCCATCATGTACTCCATGAGATTTTTTTCTTTTTTGGACGTTATCAAAGGGTTTGGATACTTTATTTTGATTTCATACCGTGAACTGGCTCAGGCGCTGTGAATTGAGACAAGTTCTACAGAATGCGCTACAAAATTTCCTATAGCAGTTATTGTTACAATTTTGATCATAAATCCAAAATGGTGATGTGGGCTTCTCTTAAAGTTTTTTTGGAGGAAGATGATATCCTTTTTGAATTGCTGACCAAATTGTAACCAAACCAGTTTGGAATTTGAGAGAAATAATTAAAATACCAGTGCACTGCGGAATGTGCTACAAACTCTCTATTTTGCATAGTTGATTGGATATTCTCCTTGTTGGGAGGTTGCCACCTGTCAAGGAAGGTTCAAATGATCTCCTAGGAGTTTGTTGGACATGAGGGACATGTGTTCCATCTCCATATTAATCAGGATGACCTATTTGAAAAGACATTTATCATCATAGACAAAATCCCCCCAAAATAGGAATTTGTTATGCTTTTGTTGGAATCTTTTGTAACAAGACTCCTAAATGGAGGATGATCCTATGAAACTCCTTAGTTTAGAACTCCTTAGGTTAGATAGAGATTATTCACTATAAATGAAAGCGTGTTTTATTAGAAAATGGTTGGACTCATGAACCAAGAGAGGAGGAGATTGAAGAGAAGTTTTAGTTGTTCATTTGTAAGCCTGAGGGTGATTTTGTAATGACATTTTCTGCCATTAAAGATTCATAAGAGTTGTTATCAGATTGTCTTCTTTGTTTTCCCACTTCTTTATTATCTTCTTACTTGAACATATTTTTTCTTTTGAAGATCAAAGATGCCATTGATTGATGGATTCATGAACAACATAGGATGTTTTGTAGCTTTCCCATTAAATCATTGTTCATTGTTTAAGAAAATATTTATCTATTGTAGAAAGGATCTTTGTATAATGGATGTTCTTCCTTTTTTCATATTCACCATGCTTCTACTCATCATTATATATCTATTTTTCTAATATACAATTTGATTTCCTTTGATGTATAGGATGATATGATTCCATGCCCAATGGAATGCCTCTACAAACATTTTGTTTTCCTCTCCTTTTCTTTCCTAGTCTTGTTGATCCACATACTCAAACCATTTAATCCATTTATATTATGGTGGGTATTGAGCTTACACTTATAATAATCTAAGTGTCACTCTTAGTGCTAACATTTTTGGTGTCGTTTCCAAGGACCAAAGTGAAGAAATATTCCCCAGGATAACGACAACGATCAGATCCAGCTCTTGATGGTAGACAAGAGAAGGACACTAGCTTGAATTCAATAGTCTACTTGGTGAATCCAGCTTCATCATAGATAAATCTATGGGTGACTCCACTAGTTTGAAGTGGACACGATTGTTTCTCATAGGTATGCATTTTTTGATTTCTCAAATATATTTGGTTTTCCAAACCCCATTCTTGATAAAAGTGAATGGGAAGGCTACCTTCCTAGGTTTAGAGGGGAAAATTGGGAAATGCCAACTCATTTTTTACTAGATATTCATGAGTGCATACTTAAGGGGAAAATTATAAATGAAGATGTCCTCATCAAATTGATTACATACTCTTGATATGGAGTAGCTGATGATTGGTGTAGATCACTCCCAGTTGCTTGTAGTACTTCACTAAGACATTTTGATGCTAAATTTAGTTTGTTTTTCAGAGAGACAATTGCAACTGATTTCCTTTATCAAGAATGTTGTTATCAATTCAATTTACTGAGTAAAGGATCAAATAGTCTTAAAGAGTATATTGTAGTAGAATACACTTTTCATTATGATGAAGAGGTTGGTGATATTCAAAGTGATAACTAGGATGTAGATACTTGATCTCCCTACGAAGGAGATCTAAAGGAGAAGGTGACCAAACAAGCCATTTTCTGACAGTCGACCAAAAAACTCAACAAGGGCGTTAATCTTAACAGGGGCACACCATGGGTCTAGGGAACCAAGCAATGGAGATCCAATGCCGGGATGATATGAGAGTAGACAGGAGGATGGGGATATCTCAGGGTGATTCTCGGGGATCAAAGGGAGAAGATAAGTGAAACCATAGAGGATGGCGCACTTACTTCATACCGACAATGGAAAAACCAACAAGGGTGCAAAAAACAGGTTGGTGTGTCCTCCTATCTGTCTCAGGAAAGTTTGCAGAAATGGACTTGTCCCCTGAGAGATTGGCTAGCTAACGGAATTGGCTTGCTATCAAATGTGGAAGCATGTAAAACATAGTAGCCAGAGTGAAACCATGAAGAGAGGCTCACTGGCTAACCCTAGATCGACCCAAAAATGAAAATGCAACAAAGCGTGAAGTAAAAACTCAAACAACAAAAACAAGTGAGGAAGATAGCTTCGGGAAACAACAAGAATGATTTATTTGAGTCCCGATTCACCTTATATACTAAGGGAACCATTTATTTACATATGTATAGCTACACATTATCAAAATGTGAAATGGGTCGAGCCTAGTTGGCTGAATTGTGTGCCCTAGGTGGGCGTTCCCCTAGGTGGCCTCCTTGGCCCAATTCCTCCCTGTTTAGATCTAGAAGCATCATGACTTCCATGAGAAGGTAAGGAAGCTTGTTATGAAATACTTCAGCTATGATCCACTTTGCCTGAGATAGAGTTTGGCCTTGACGGGCTACTAGATAAGAAGTGTATACCCTGTGCCTTGTAGTGCGAGTCCAGGTGTCCAGTAGAGTGTCATTGGTCAATGAGAGTTGGAAATCTGGAATTTTTTCCACTAGATGAGTAATGGTGAATGGTTCCTCCAAGAGGGGATTCTCAAACAACTTCAAGTGATTTACATTAATAACATTGTGGATTCCCATTTGTGGTGGCAGATCCAAGCTATAAGCATTTTCTCCAATCTTGTCGAGGATGGTATGCGGGCCATATCTTATTGGTAGAAGCTTGTGATGGTGGCCTTTAAAGCGCTTCTTATCCATGTGTAACCAGAACTGATCCTATGGTTGAAAGGACATGAATTTCCTTTGCTTTTCATGGATATGCTTGGAATTCTCTTGACCTTCTTTAAGTGTTGTTGTTACTGTAGTGTGGCGTTGTGCTGAGAGTTGTTCCTGTTATTGATGGAAGGTACCTTGAGGAGCCCAAGTGAGTAGGAGCTCGGTTGTAGATGTTGGTTGGAAGCCCAAGAAGACTTCAAAAGTTGAAAACTCTATAGAAGAATGTGTTTCCTTGTTGTAGCTATGTTGTAGATTGTGCAAGTAATTGTCCCATTGTTTTCTATGCCCAAAGTGAGTTTAGAGAGCATGAACCAAGATCCTGTTGACAACCTCTATTTAGCCATCCCTTTGAGGATGGAATGCACTAGAAAAATTGAGGTGGCACCCCAATAACACCCATATTGTCTTCCAAAATGTGTTGAGGAAGTGAGAATCTCTGTCTAAAATGATAGTTCTTGGGAGGCCAAAATGGGGCTAGACATGGAGGAAATAGAGTTATGTTGTTTGTTTTGCGGTAGTAGTCTTTGTGCATGGGATGAAAAGTGCCATTTTGCTGAAGCGACATACCACTACCCAGATTGCATCATGTTTCTTTTGGGTTATTGGAAGTCCACTGAGGAAGTCCATTGAGTTTGACTCCCAAGTTCTAGAAGGAAGAGGAAGTGGTTGATATAACCCATGCTTCCAGTTGGATGGCTTGGATTGTGAGCATAATGCACAAGATCTGATCAATTTTTCAAATTGAGGTTGCATGGAAGGCCAATGGAAAATGCATTGCAGATGTTGGATGGTCTTTGTGGTACCGAAGTGGCCCCCATAGGCTGAAGCATGCACCTCCCTGATGATCAAGAGGAAGTCTTCTAAGTGTGGAACACATAACAAATTCAACTTATAGAGCCACCCATCCTGAATAGTGTAGTCTAGGAATGGGGTCTGATTGATCACTATGGGAGTTTGCAATGCCAGCCAAATCTCTTGAAAGTTGGGGTTAGTAGCATATTGATCCTTCCATGTGTCATAGGTATCACAACTCACTTGTAGAATTGAGAGAACTTGAGTGGGAGTTTGGCTTAGGAAATCAACCATCTTATTAGAAGTGTCTTTATTATATCTAATGACCAAGTGAAATTGTTGAATATAGGAGGCCCATTTATAGTTCCTTTGTTCCTTAATATTAGACTGAGAGTTGATGAAAAACAAAGGGTGGTGGTTTGTATGAATAATTGTTTCTTTACCCAACAAATAATGCCTCCATTGCTTGAGGGCTTGAACCAGACTGTAAAACTCCTTTTCATAGGTGCTATAATTTTTCTTTTCCTCGGACAGGGTTTTGGAATGGTAAGCAATGGGGTGTCCTGCTTGCTTAAGTATGACACCAATAGCATATTGTGAGGCATCAAACTCAATCTCAAAGAGTTGGGAGAATTCCGACAGGTGTAATATAGGGGATGAGCAGAGGGCTTTTTTGAGCTAAGAAAACTGACTAGTTTCTTCTTTAGTCTAGATAAATGTAGAAGAACTATTTGAGAGTTGATGCAAAGGATGAGCAAGTTTGGAAAAATAGGGAATGAACTTACGATAGAAATTGATGACACCCAGAAAGATTTTGATCTCACTAGTTGAAGAAGGTAGTGGTCGTTGCTTCAATGCTTGGATGTGGGATGGATCTAGTTGAATACCCTCTGAGCTGACCACAAAGCCGAGATAGGGAACTGAATTCTGATAAAAATATGACTTCTTCTCTTTTACTTGTAACTTGTGTTATTGAAGGATTTGGAGAACTTGTTGGACATGTTGAAAATGAGTGTCCCATGTCTAGCTTAAGATGAGGATGTCATCTAAGTAGATGACCACAAATCGACCCAAATGTGACCTAAATATGTCATTGATGAGCCTCATGAAAGTTGTCAAGGTGTTGGTGAGGGAGAAGGGCATAATTTTCCACTCAAAAGACCAAATTTGGTCTTGAAAGTGGTTTTCCAAACATCATCTGGGTTCATTCGAACTTGATGGTAGACGGTGTTAAATCCAATTTAGTAAACCACATAGCTCCTTGGAGGGTGTCAAGTTACTCCTCAATCCGGGGCAGGGGGTAATAGTTTTTTACAGTGGCTTTGTTCATTTTGAGGTAATCAGTGACAAGGCACATTTATGAAGTATCTCTTTTGGGGATGACAAAAGTGACAGAAGCATAGGGAGAAGAGATGGTTGGATGTGGCCAGAATTGATGAGGTCAGTGAATTGTCTTTACATTTCCAATATTTCTATTGGGGCCAACCAATATGTAGGGGAATTAGGTAATGCATATATGGGGATGAGATGAATGGAATGGTCAATGTTTGGGGAGGGGGGAAGTCCCACTAGATATTGAAACATATCTGCAAACTCTTGGAGGAGGGGAGTCATTATTTGAGGAATAGGGTGAGTGGTATTTTTTCATGTTATTGGGCCCACCAAATAGAGAGAGACACATTGGTTTAAATGTACATGCGATAATTTTTCTTTTGTAGTAGGGGGTTTGGGTGTTGTTTTGGTTAATATATAAGTGCGGTCTTCTTTGGTAAGTGTGTACTCGCAGGATTTATCCATATAGATATCATTTATTTGGGTTTGGGATGGGATACCTAGCAGCAAATCTGAACAATCCAAGGGGGAGACATCACAAAGGACAATATCTTTGAATTGGCCTATGGAAAAAGTGACTAGAGAGCGTTGAGGAACTAAGAGGTGGGGGCCATCCTTCCAGACCCATCCGAGATGATAGGGTTGTGGGTGTGGATTTGTAACCAGATTAAGGTAGTTGACAAGGTATTGAGACACCAAATTATTCTGGATTCCATTGTCCATAATCAATAAAGACAAGGATTTTTTAATTTGGAAATTATGACTGAAGAGGGGTTGGGTGGAGGAGTTCAATTATTCATGGGTCATTAGGATCAGCAAGGGATCCACTTCTTTGGTATATTCAACTTTGGGGGAAGAAATGAGCTTAGTCAGTAGGGTTTTTTTGGTATTTATATTTTGGATGGTTCGACAATCTGATGATTTGTGTGAGGTAGTCTTCTGGAATGAGCACAAGGGTGTCCTTGTATTTCTATTAGGTATGGAATTTTGATCCCGAGGAGGTGGAAAGCGGGTTGAATGATTGGATATGGATGGTTGAGAGGCAAAGGGGTCAGTGTAGGGATGAGACTGAGGAGTATGACCCCTAGGAGAAACTTTCCTTTCTATAGCCAAATCTCTCTGAAAAGATTTCTCTAAAGTTGGATTTTCAAACAACTCTACTTCTCGATGGAAGTGAATCAATAAACTAGAAACAAACTTTAATATGAGTACCTCTTCCAGATCTAGAATATGTTGTAAGAGGCGCATCTTGCAGAAGAAGTATATGTAGCGTTGCATTCCTTGTGAAGGGATTTGTCGGAGACGGTGCCATCTGATCCACAAAGATTGTACATACCCGAGTGGGTATAAGCAGTTTTTGAATGCCTTAAAAATTTGAGCCCAAGTTCTGATGGGTTTGGAAGTAGAGGATTCTGGAGCATCCCCAATCTCTATTATGAATGTGGTCTTCTCTTGCTCTGTATCCCACTAGGTTTGGGCAAGTCCTTATAATTGCAAGGTTGCAATATGGATATTTCTCTCCTCGGTAAGGCCTAGAAAAGTATTAAAATAGGTGGAGAGGCCACGGATCCAGGAATACACAACTTATTTATTGGTTTGACCAACAAATTTTGGTAGCTGGATTCGAGTGTCCAATTGGAAGGGGTCTGGATTATTTTGTTATTACATTATGAGAAACTCATTGAGGATGAAGGAAAGCTATTGGATGGGATTTGAAGTGTTGGAATCTGATTCTACTTCCAAGGGGTCTTTTCATGGAGGCATTGTGAGGCCAATTGAAGATCAAGGAGAACTTAGCTTGCACAACTGAAAAATGGGTTAGGTTATGTTATGTGAATAGAGGGCGCAAAACCCTAGAGAAAAGGATTGAACTGGTCTAGAGGGAGAGATATGTATTGTTTTAGATATATAAAACTCCTCTCAGTTGTAGAGGATATCTGGGCGCCCTTGGGGCTATGAGATCTATTGATCTTCTTGCATAAATATGTACACCCTGAAATGGGTGAAATATGGACTATTTCATGAAAACCCCCAAAAAAATTTTGGCTCAATATTCAAGATCATAATATTTCCATGGATCTTGAGGCTCTGATACTAATTGATCTACGTACAAAGGAGATATAATGGAGAATGTGACCAAACAAGCCATTTTTCGGTAGTTTACCAAAAAATTCAATAGGGGCGCAAATATAAACAGGGGCACACCATGGGTCTGGGGAACCAAGCAATGGAGATCCAATGCCAGGATGATATGAGACTAGCCAAGACGATGGGGATATATCAGAGTGAGTCTTTGGGATCAAAGGGATAATATTAGTGTAGTCATAGAGGAGGGTGCACTTACTTCATCCCAAAAATGGAAAAACCAGCAAGCGCGCAAAACCCAGGCTGTTGTGTCCTCATCTATATCACATGAAAACTTGTAGAAACAGACATATCCCTTGAGAGATTGGATAGATAATGGAATGAGATCACTCTAATATGTGGAAGAATGTAAACTAGAGCAAACAGAGTGCAACCATGAAGAGAGGTGCACTAGCTAACCCTAGATGGACCCAAAAATGAAAATGCAACAAAGCGTGCATAGTTATCAGTGTTGTTCCCGTCAGCATTATCGCTGGGTTTTTTATCCCCCTTACCCTTCTTTCATTGTTTTTTCTTCCCTTCAGACTCCTGGGTGGCCTTTGGGTTAGTCGAATGCACTGTGTGTACTTCCGACATTTGGGTAGGGGGAGTAGCCAAAGCAGTAGTTTGGCTGGCCGCTGTGTGTTGTATGGATAACTACTGCAACTACTTTGTCAATTGCTCAACGAGCTTAGTTTGTGTTGAACTGAAAATACCATCCACATGTGGTCCAACTCTCTATCTAGTTTTATCCAGTATTGAACGTGGCGCATCTGGTAAGATGTTGTATAATAAATCGGACTGAGAATAGATGAGCTCAAACTGTTGAGCCCTCATTATGGCGTCTTCTTCAGAGAAAAATCTGGATGTCGCAACGTCTTTGGACAACTACGGGACCAAATACTTAAGGAACCACTCAAGAAGGAATTATGGTGGCACTGGTACTTTGATTAAACTCTTCTGGCATCTCCATTCTTGGATGTGATCAGAGATATAGTCCGTTGTTGTCTGTTCGAAATTAGCGAGCAGCTCTGTGCCAATGTCGTATCTCATAGGTAACTAAAAATGGTTAAGGAAAGCCATCGCCAATTCGCCAAAAGAAGAGTATCTTGAGCGATTGAGCTCAATGTACCATTTCGCGACACTCCCTATGAGAGTACATTGAAACAATCCCAACTGTACAGAGTCATCTTTCAATGAGTTAGATGAGCACCAAAGATGGAAGGTAGTCACATGATCGCCTGGATCTTCATTAGGCTTGGCTTCGAACTTTGGAATGTCCGAAGGCAACTTCGTCGGCATAGGAGGCCAACGCGGATCATGATAAATAGGGTCATTCAAAAACCTTGTCGAATCTGGCAAGTGTAAATCGCCAGGAACGGTAGTTTGGGTTGTTGCTGATGACCTGGGAAAAAGGGACCTGGAGTTTGACTGACACCAAGTTGCCAGGAAAAGTTTGGCTGCTGGCCTGGATTTTGGTATAAACCATGGCCCTGGCCAGTGTAAGGATTTTTCATATGTGGAGACATCATCAACTGATTTCCCAAATAGGACATAGATTGTTGGGCATGCATTATATTCGAAGGACTTTGGGAAGGATTACCCCATGCCGATCCTGTGGGGAGAGGCATAGTAGTTTGTCCAGGTTTCCATTGATTGTGGAAAGAATTACCCCAAATCAGCATTCCGTAGGAGGGAATGGATCCTTGCCCTGAATTCCAAGGTACTACTAGGTTTTCCCTCTGTGCAGGAATAGTACCCTGCACAGGAGTAGATTGTCCAAAAATGGGGTTGCCCACAATCGGGAAAGTGGTTGATGAGAAGGTGTTGTTACCAAAAGTTTTGTTCCAATAAAATGATGTCGAACCTACCGACATACTATGTGAAGGTGGTCCTTGACTCCTCGCTCCAAATAAACTATTGTGTGTAGGTTGCCCAGCGGATTGCTGATGCGAGCCACCGAGTGAAGGGGACGAAGGAGGGATATGACCTCCTCTATAAGGAAAAGCATTAAAAGGGATAGGAATGCCCCCTAGGTGACCTTGGAGAGGAGTGCTAGAGCTCCCTTTCCCCAGACCCAAAGTCTGTAAAGTGGAGTAGGAAAGTATAGGACTGGTACCCGAACTAGCCATCCCGTATGAGAACGAAGGGCCTATCGCACTTGGTGTGAAAGGGGTTGTGTTCACTGCCAAAGACGGGTTCAGAACACTATGCGAAGTAGTTGCGGTCAAGACCATGGTGGCTCGGACCGACGATGGTGGGTTAGGAGATGAAAGATCTCCTATGGTGACAATTGTGGTGGGAATTGAAGAATTTCCAGAAGGAGTAACAACATTTGTTTCCATTGTTGTGTGCGACACTGTCTGATGCTCGTGAAATTGAATTGGTACAATAAAAGGTGCCAAGAGATCAGTGGTTGGGGTTTCAACTGAGCCAAGAGTGGTTGCTTCAAGGTCCAAAATAGTCGATTCCTCCAGGGGTTGTTCGGGCACAATGGTTTGTAACCCACTCGCTTCAAAAGATCCTTGTTGGTCTAGCTTCCGCCTTAATGGTGACGGGGGTGGCTCCAGTGTAACCAGCGGCAGGCCAAGAAGCCTTTGTGACTGGCGGAGATCAGGATCCTCCACTGTGTGAGAATATCCAAGACACTCTAAGGTAGTATAAATGCTCAAAAGTAACACCCACCACAAAAGAATCCCTAGAAGATAAGACAAGCAAACACTAAATTAATTGGAAGAACAGTTACAATAGCCAACACTAGAGAAACTTATCGGTGCAAGTGCAACTCGAACACAGAAACAACCTCCCAGTATACTCTGCAAAGCGTTTTTCGATGTCTATCCTAGGTACTGCGGTATACCCCCACAGTCACTTGTGTATGTCCCTAACAAAGATTGGAAACTAGGTTGCTAGCATGTGAACAATCACCAGGCGGGTACAGTTGAAAGTCGGGTAGACCACAATGAGGAGGGTATCGAGACCGAAACATGTCAAGCATATCAAGAGAAAATGGTCTGGAAGACAACTGAGTACCTCAAATGGATTCGATACCCACAAATCCCCGTGGAAAATGCAAACGATGGAATCCCAAAACAAGCCCTCTATATGTGTTCTCCACTACGATTGGTCCGGCTTTGGAGGGGTTATATCCACTACCTTTCCGCACATGACCTTGTGTTTATTTCCTATATTAGAGGGGGGTCTCAGATAACTTCCATGAAACTGGACTTAGACACTCCCTATCTCAAACTCCAATGTTTGATTTTAAATGGCCTTGAAGAGTTTCCTCTCCAACCTAATCCAAGGCCCTAGTCCTGAACTAGTTTGTCAACCCTACAAACATAAAAGTCTAGTACATTTTAAATTTAGCGTTACTTTTATGGATTTGTCTTATGTCAAGGGGTATGAGGGTGAAACTGATGATGTGTAAAAGATGAAAGAAAAAAAGGAATAAAAAAGTTGGAAACAAAACTTTTACTGAATGCAAAATTTCAACAACTTTTCAAAAGAAATATTTTTTAACTTTTCTAAGATTTTGGACAGCAAACTCAAAGGAATTTCACTAGACTATGAGCTACTTATGATCTAAGTAAACTGCGAAAACTTACAAAATAAAAGACTTCTCCCTGGCTAACGATGCAGAAACACACTCTTCAACCAAACAAGAAAATGAAAATATTTTTTATTTTATTTTAAATGCTAGTAAAGAAAGAAAGGGAAAATACCGACAAGCAAAAAACCAAGAAAAACAATTCTGGCCTAAATCATTGATCGCAAATAATCAGATTAAAAAATCACACAATAGCAATTGTAAAAACAATGACTCTCAGAGTTGTCTAAAAACCGTAATTTTTTTTATTTTTTTGACAATGTTTTAAATGAGAAAAAGAATGCTAAGGGTAAAATTAATCCTAAGCTACTGACTATTCAAACAGAGATTCAAACACCCGAGAGGAATAATTCTTATCAAGGGAAAGGATGACTGCCTTACCCTTAACAAAAAGTATCATGTACAAGCACACGACTGTTACTCAAACAACACGTGTGCGAACATGCGTTGAATAGAGACAGAGGGAATGTACATGCGGGCTAACCTTGTATAGGCCGCGTGTATATCTAAACTCTAAGAAAAAATGAAAACAGACAGACCAAACCAGGAAGAGACCAGTGATATTGATAACCAGGATCCCTTGAAGGCTTGGATACTCTTTCTAACAGAAAAACAAATAATGCAAGGAAAAAATAATAAGGCAAAAACAATCTGAGATATGACTGTTAGCAAACAAGACTCGGATAGAATTCTAGAAAACCCCCTGAGAATGTGTGATTCTGATAGGGAAGAGGAGGACTTCCTTTGAGGTTCTCTGAACTCTACATGCTACTGCTACCTCTACAACTAGCATTCACATGCGGGTTGTAAGAGGATAGGGTGCGGGTACACACATGCAAACCTTGTGCAGGCCGTGTGTACCTCTGTGGGTCCCAAAAAACACAGTCAAGCAAAAGTCAGGGAAAATTGGTATGGAAAATCGGACTCCCTACTAGCTCAGACTTTACAGAAATGAAAAGAAAAGATAGGCAAGAAAAACTAGTCTTTAAACTACCCAAAAACTAAATAAAATTCCAGGAACCCTAGAGAGTCTCCCCAGTATGGTCGCCAATTCTGTTGTTAGGAAAATCTCCCTATGGACGAGAAAATAGAGTTCAAACTTTGCATGCAAATATGAACGAATAGAAATTACTTTCTACCTTCATCCCTAGATTTAAATCCCCTTTTATTAGTAAATGCATGGAAAGATCAACCTACCTCGTTCCCGGCGTTTGATGTCGATCCTCCATTGTCCTTGATTCCTTGTTCCCAATACTCCTTCCAAAGTTGACCTGCATCCAAGACAAGAAACAACTATGCATGCATACTACTTATATACTAACGGGTTAGAAATCCAGACATAAACTAATCAAACCATAAAAAGTTCATGAATTGGGATGGGAAAATCACTTTATTTATTACTTTGAATGAGTCAACTTACAAAAGTTGAGACCATCCACCGCTCCTTGAACCTGATCCTCGGCTCCTCTTCTTTTTTCCTTCAACTGCTTTTCTTTAAATCTCCTTTGGCATTAGGAAAGGCTAAAGGGTTGGGACAATGGGAACACGGAAATGGGCAGAGTTCCTTTGCTATATTTTTCCTTCTCCAAATGGTACCCATACCCCTTCTTTTATAGGCTAGAAGGATCTAGGTATTTGGATGAACCCTCGGCCATGGATGGCCAGAAGTTTCAGTTAACTCACCCATATCTTTTTGTTCCATCGGCAACTTTCCTTTTTTCATGATTTTGTCGGTCCATGTGGGCTCTTTTGGGTCAGCCAACGTGTACACGCGTGCAGTAATGGGTTAGGGCGTGTGGGCCTTTATATAAGACGATTTTCAAAGAGTTGTTTAGCAGTGTTTTTGGAAAAGAAAGGATATGAGTTGGCCTGATGTCAGGTAAGCATGTGTGGTGCAATTTAGGGTTATAACAATTCAGTAAAAAATCCGACAACAAAAACAAGTGAAGCAAATAACTTCAGGAAAAGACAAGAATGCTTTATTTGAGTCTAGGTTCACCTTATATACTGAGGGAACCATTTATTTACATATTCATAGCTACATAGAATCAAAATGTGAAATGGGTGGAGCCTAGATGGTTGTGTGCCCGAATTGTGCACCCCAAGTGGGCGTTCCCCTAGGTGGCCTCCTTGGCCCAATACTTTTGACATTGTATCAAATGTATCTACTATTTTAAGTTGTCATAAAAATCAAGTTGTTTCCTTTTAGTATTCAAATGATAAAGATCATATCTTTACTAAAGAAAAAACATAGCTTATTAGCAGCCAAACAATATATGATAATGAAGAAGATAGGGAAGAATTGCAGTAATAGTTGAAATTCTCCTCATCATTGTTAAGAACCAAACATCAATATAGAATAGAAAAACCTCAGGAAAAGTACTCAACACCTTGAAAAAGAGATAATTTCAAATAATAAGCCTCTTCTAGGGGGAAACCTCCTTTTACCCCAATTAAATGTTCAAGTACAAGATGATTCAAAATGAAAATGTCTCCTTGGTATATATAGGAGACTAGGAGGTATAATTACAACTAATGGCCTAAAGCCGACATAAATAAAATAACATTACT
>ML800239.1:77514-120747 GCA_009831015.1 Picea engelmannii | reverse complement strand
CCAAGGCATCACATTCCACAATAAAGGTTTTTGTGAAGTCTGGAGTGGTCAAGATAGGAGCTGTACACATCACCTCTTTAAGTTGTTCAAAAGATTTAGTTGCCTCTAGAGTCCATGAAAATGCATCCTTCTTAGTTAGTGTCGTTAAAGGTGCTACTATTCTTCCATAGTTCCGAACAAACTTGCAGTAGTAACCGCAAGTTTGTTCGGAACTATAGAATTACTAATCTAACATTACTAATCTAATATGACCCAATTAAGGGGTAATAAATAACATTATTAATCTAATATGCCCCAATTAAGGGGTAATGAGCCAATATTAGGGCTTAACAATCACCTATTGATGAGAAGAAAACTCCACAGATCAGCGAGGAAATGTCTATCATTTCTATACCTTCAATTGAAAAAAACATCAAACAACATATGAATAGCTATAAAGTATATGAGGACCATCATTTTATTGATGAATCAACCTTCGCAAAGGAGCAAGATGGTTTTCTTAACCAACTAGAAATGTATTTTCATAAGTTTCATGATTATGTGAAATTTTATATAGAGTTATATTTTTCAAAGGTTTCTAATGATCCAATTGTTGGTATGATTTCAGATCATAGTTTTAAGTATCCATTGATTACTAACCTCTTGGTGCAAGCTTCATATCACTCGAAAATTATTTCGAACCATTGCATGGAAGGAGTTATTTTCATCAGTTCGATACTCACATGGTTTCCTTGGAAGTATGATTTCAATTAAGCAAAAAAGATCAGCTAGATACATTAGTGTAGGTTGATGTACATAAATAAGATCACTCCATGAGCATGCGATTTTCAGTTTGAATTTGTCTATAGTGTGACTTCAATTTGCAGCTTATGATAGTTTTTTTATTTTTCAATAAGGGGCAGAGATGTTTTCAAGAATACAATATGCAGAGATGGAACAGATAAGAAAATGAAGTGGATGTTCTTGGAAACTAACAAGGAACATGCCATCCACTTTGGAGCCGATTTTATCACATAGAATTGTAGTGTTAAAGAATCATGACACATAAGATCTTATTGTTTTCAGATCTTTTATTTTAAACAAATTCTTAGGGATTATGTCACACCATAAACTAACAACCTCCTCAAAGTGTGAAATCTATATTTGAGTTGGTGTTGTGAACTGGTGTTGTGAACTAGTTAAGGAAGAGGGTTGTAGGTTGGATAGGTTGCAGGTGTCCTCGTGAAAATTCAAAATTACCAGCATCAACCTCATAGCCATCAAGTACTCCATGAGATTTTTTTTCTTGTTTGGAGGTAATGAAATGGTTTGGATACTTTATTTTTCTTTGGTGTTGTGAACTGGCTCATGCATTGTGAATTGAGACAAGCGCTACAGAATGCACTACGAAATTTCCTATAACAGTTGTTGTTACAGTTTTGATCATAAATCCCAAAAGGTGATGTGGTTTTCTATCAATTGTTCTTTGGAGGAATATGATATCCTTTTTTACTTGCTAACCAAATTTTAGCATTACCTAGTTTGGCATTTGAGAAAAATAATTAAAACACTAATGCATTGCAAAATGTGCTGCAAACTCTTTATTTTGCATAGCTCACTGGATATTCTCCTTGTTGGGAGGTTTCCACATGTCAAAGAAGGTTGAAATTGTATCCTTGGATTTTTTTGGACATGAGGGACATGTGTTACATCTCCAGCTCAATTAGGATGACTTGTTTCAAAAGGCATTTATCATCATAGAAAAAATCCCAAAACAATAGGAATTTGTTAGTGTTTTGTTGGAATATTTTGTAACAAGACTCCTAAATGGGGGAGGATCCTATGTAATGCCTTGGTTTCTACCTCCTTAGGGTAGATAGAGAGTATTCACTATAAATTAAATGGATTTTGATGAGAAAAGGGTTGGATTCATGAACCCAGAGAGGAGAGAGCTGGAAGAGTAGTTTTAGTTGCTCCTTTGTAAGCATGCGGGCCTGTTTGTAATGACATTTTCTACCATTAAAAATTCATGAGAGTTGTTATAATATTTGATTATTTGTTATATTCTTTCTTGAACATATTGTTGGTTTTGAGGATCATAGCTTCCATTGATTGATGGATTCATGAACAAGAGAGGATCTATTGTATCTTTCCCATTAAATCATTGTTCATTGTTTAAGAAAATATTTATCTATTGCAGAAAGGATCTCTCTATAATGGATGTTGTTCCTTTTGTAATATTCAACATGCTTCTAATCATCATTATATATCTCTTTGTGTAATATACAGTTTTATTTCCTTTGATCTGTAGGATGTTATGACTCCATGCCTAATGGAATGCCTCTCCAGAAATTTTGTTGCCCTCTTCCTTTCTTTCCTAGAATTGTTGATCCACATACTCAAACCATTAAATCCATTTATATTATGATGGGTATTGGGATTGCACTTAGAGAAGTATAAGTGTGACTCTCAGTGATAACACTTTACATCCCCAACATTGAATTGGTGGTCTTCCCCTTTTTCCCAAGGAGTCTTCTTTCTTGGATTCCTCCTTAGCATACTGGTCCTTAGCATATTTTTATTAGGTTCATTTCTGTTGAAAGGAGGTTTGAATCCCTTGTTCCTCTAATCAAACTTCTCCTTCTTCTTCTCATTCAAAATACTTCTGCATGGGTTCTCTACCCTTGCCTTTCTCATACATGTATTTATCCTTCCCTATGGTATGAATCAAGTTCTTGGGTTCATCATTCTAGATATATTCTTTATAAAAGAAAGGAAAACCACTTAAAAACCTTTGTATTTTCACATTCTCATCTTTTATAAACTCCACATTATTTAACAACCCCAATAAATTATTCTTTTACTTTTTCATGGTTACGCTTTCCAGCCTAAGTTCAAATAACTCATTCATTTTATTGCCATAAAATTTCTCTGAGAGGTGTTACACATCAAAATTACTCACTTCGATAGTGTCACAAGTGTAGTCATTACAAGTGTTGTAAGTGTTGCATCTTGTCCACAAGTGTTGCATCTTGGCCACAAGTGTTATATGTGTTGCTAACATAATACTACCTTCTTTCCTATGTCATGCCTCCAACGACATGACAAGGACACTTAGGACACCTCAAAGACTAGTTTTGAAGAGGAAGAATCAAACTATTAGAAGTACAAGCCTTTTTCCACTGAAAGAACCACTCAAAAATGGGTTTTGGAGGGGAGCGCTCCCCTATATAATGTTAGGGAGAGCTAGCGCTCCCTGGCCTTCTTTGGGGAGCGTTATAACACTCTGGTGCCCCTTTTGGGGGAGTGCTACCTTTTCTGGGAGAAATTTGGTTTGTTGAGAAGAATGAGGGAAAGGTCCCCTTAATATCTGAAGGTGGTTGGATTTGAATATGATCTCAAGGCATGATCTTAGGGAAGATCCTCAACTGCAGGAGAGAAATCCTCAACTTATCCCAAATATCTCTCAAGTGGTTGGGTCTTTCCAAGATTATATAAAGAGGCCTTCTCATGGTGAAAGGGGAGGGAAGATTGGAGGTATGAAACCTATGATCTCATAGGCAACATATAGTACAGGAAGAGAGACATTACAATAGAATATTACTTATGATCTCATGAGGGAGATGTCATTTGAAGCATCAACATCTTGTATGTGGGTTATTTGAGCAAGGGTATGGACAAGGAGAGCTTGGTGAAGCTGTTGCACTACATCCATGGCTGTAAGTAACACTTTGTTCTCATCAATATAAATTCATGCTTTCCCTATTTCCTTTGAAGTTTTTTGTGAATATGAACTTGTCTTCTTCAAAAGATAGATCTGTATTTGAGCTAATCTCAATAGATTAGTAAGTTCATTGTATGTTTGTTTGTTATACAGGACCTATTGAGGAGCTTAGGATTGAAGCTAAACTTGGACTTTGCAAGGATGAATGCCATTAAAAGGTATATATTTTTCTTCTTCCTCTTCATACATTAACTTAATTATATCTAAAAGGAAAGTCAGTGTCTATGTTAAGAAATTTTTTGTCTTGGCCTTCAAGAGTTATGGACCTCGAGAGAATACACTTGTCCGTAGGAGGATTTCTCTTCAACGGAAATTTGCGACTCCACTGGGGACTAATCGAAGCTTTCAGTTTTGGTTTTCGTCATAGATCTTGTCTTAGCCTTTGTTCTTGAAAGATACCAAGTCTAATAAATATGAAGAAAAGAAATAAAATGCTAGGAATGGAAGAATAATAGCAATATAACCAACATAATCATCCACAATAACATAGAAATAATATGAGAACAACAACTGAAATAACACTTTGATTCAGAAAGCAATGTTCACAGGCCTCTTCGAGGGGGCAACCTCCAGTCGAGTAGTGCTCTGTTAAAATAATCTCCAAGCTAGGGTTTTCATACCCTCAACCCTTATTTATACTAAATATGTCTATTAAGAGAAGAATCTAGAGGAAGATTCTTCTAGAAGCAGAAGCTTCTATTAGGTCTTCTTACATTCGCCTTATGCTATTTTGTTGAAAGGCCTTATTAATATTGACCTTTATTACATCCAAATACATTGATCTACCAATGTTCGGGTTAGGACTTTAACATGTTCGCCCCCTTAAAAACAAGCTTGTCTTCAAGGCTTGAGATGTGGAAACTGCTGCACAATGGTAGCTATTTCCGAAGTGGCATCTGCTGGAGTCATATCTTTCCACTGAACTAGAACTTCCTTGATGGTTCTCTGACGTAGGCGACGCTCACGCTGGTCCAAAACTACTTTTGGATATAGACAAATGGATCCTTCTTCAGCTAACTCTTGAAGGTTGGTTTGAATTTGGCACCTGGCTCCAATCACCTTCTTCAAGCATGAAACATGAAAAATAGGATGTAGCTTCGACTGGATGGGCAGAGCTAACTGATATGCAACTTGTCCCACATGCTTGAGAACTATGTAAGGGACATAAAATTTGGGTGCTAGCTTCTGACAATGCTCGGCCTTGAGGGAAGTTTGTTTATATGGTTGCAGTTTGAGAAACACCTGATCCCCTTCTGCAAATTGACGTTTGGAGCGACCTTGATCTGCTTTCTACGTCATTCTATTATGTGCCATGACCAAGTTCTCTTTAAGGGTATGAAGGATATCCTCTCAGAGTGTAAGTTTTTCGTCAACCACCTAGACCTTCGAGGTACTCGGTAAGTATGAGAGAACTGAAGGTGGCTTCTGTCCATATATCGCTTCAAAAGGAGTCATGCGAGTGGTTGTATGGTATGTAGTGTTGTACCACCATTCGGCAAGGGGTAACCATTGATCCCACTGGTGTTGTTTTTCAGAGGCAAAGCACCTCAGATATATTTCCAAACACTTGTTGACAACTTTCGTTTGACCATCTGTTTGGGGATGATAAGATGAGCTGAGATGCAATTGTGTGCCTTGTAGCTTAAACAGTTCTTGCCAAAAATTGCTTGTGAAAGTTGGGTCTCGATCAGAAACAATAGACTGCGGCATGCCATGAATATTGAAGACCTTGCCCATGAAAATTTGAGCCACCGTGGATGCAGTAAATGGGTGTTGAAGAGAACAAAAATGAGCATACTTGGAAAGGCGATCCACCACCACCATTATGACTAATTTATTCCCCGATTTGGGTAAGCCTGTAATAAATTCCATAGAGATATCCTTCCAAATAGTAGGGGAAATCGGAAGCGGTTGGAGGGTGCCTGGAGATTTGACTGTTTCTCCCTTGTTGCATTGACACACCTCACATTCAACGACAAACTTACGGATGTCCTGTTTCATACCATCCTAGAAAAAAGAATGTTTGACTTAGTCATATGTTTTGGTGAACCTTGAGTGTCCTACTGTGGGTGTAGCATGAAGCTCAGAAAGTACTGTGGATTTGAGATTGGATTGTTTACTTAAATACAAGTGGCCTTTGTATCGAAGCTCATCCTGGAGCCAGGAGTACCCTGGGGGAGTCGGAGCCTTGTTCTATAGTTGCTAGATCAGATGCAAACTTTTGGGATCTTGAAGCCATTCCTGGTGCACAACTTGGAGCCAATTGGGTACAATGAAGGAAAGAGAAAAAAGGGATCCTTTTTCTTCATATTTCTGGGACAATGCATTCGCCATGACATTGTCTTTACCCTTCTTATAAATGATCTCATAATCATATCCAAAGAGCTTAGTCACCCATTTTTGTTGCTCATGGGAGGAAATGCATTGTTCCAGAAAGTACTTAAGGCTTTGATGGTTGGTCTTAATTCGGAAGAGTTTCCCCAAGAGATAAGGACACCACAGTTCAACGACATGCAGAATCGCCAACATTTATTTTTCATAAATGGGTTTTCCCAGATTCCTTTCAGACAGTTGCTTGCTGGTGAAGGCCAAAGGTCGACCCTCTTGCATAAGGACAATGCTGATTCCTTTCCTTGAGGCGTCATATTCCCACACAAAGGTCTTTGTGAAATCGGGAAGGGCTAGAACCAAAGTGGTGCACATGGCCATCTTCAAGGTTTGAAAACCTTGAGTAGCTGCTGGAGTCCAAGTGAAAGAGTTCTTTTTTAGGAGAGCCGTGAGAGGTGATGCAATCTTGCCGTAGTTCTTAACGAACTTGCGATAATACCCTGTTAGGCCCAAAAATACATGCAAGCTTTTGAGAGTCTTTGGGTGTGGCCAGTCTTTCATAGATTCAATAATTTTTTGTTCCATCCTGACCCCATCCTTTCCTACCAGATGACCCAAGTATTCTACTTCTCAGGCACCAAAAGAACATTTGGAATGTTTCAGGAAAATTTGGTGTTGAGAGAGTAGGCGGAGAACTTGATCCACATGAGTAAGATGGTCTATCCAAGTTTTGCTATAGATGAGGATATCATCAAATAAAACTAAGACAAAATGACAGAGAAAAGGGCGGAAGACATGGTTCATGAGGCTCTGGAAGGTGGAGGGGGCATTACAAAAGCCAAAGGGCATGACCAAAAACTCATAGTGGCCCTCATGAGTGCGAAAGGTGGTCTTGGGAATGTCGGAATCTTTCATATGTATCTGGTGATAGCCTGAGCGAAGATCAAGTTTGGTAAAGAATTGGGTGCCACTCAATTCATCCAGGAGGTCATCAATGATAGAAATGGGAAATTTTTCTTTGATGGTCAGTTTGTTGAGAGCACGGAAGTCAGGACACATTCTCCAAGAACCTTCTTTCTTTAGTACCATGACGACCGGAGACGAGTAAGGGATAGTACTAGGATGGATTGCGCTTGCAGTAAGAAGTTCCTGGACCATTTTTTCATTTTCATTTTTTTGTGCAAAGGGGTGGCGATATGGACGGATATTGGGGGGAAGGATTCCTAGGACAAGGGGAATGGAATGATCATGAACACCATGAGAAGGAGGTAATCCTTGGGGAGTGGAAAATACCATTTGATGTTTAGAAAGGAGGGCTTGGAGGTCTTGGGGCACTGGGGTGTCTCTATGGCTTGTATGGTGTGGAGTTGGGCAATGACACTAGAATGACCTTTTTTGAGAATTTTTTCCATACGATGAGAACCGATGACTATTATAAGCAAAATCTGTCCGTAGGGACGAATCTGACCTATCTGGCTATGAAGTTGGTTACAGCCCCTTTGGTAGCTCGGCATGAGGCAGAGACTACCTGTACCTTAGGTGGTCCTTCGCCTGAGGTGGTAAAGAAGGGGGAAGAAGAAAGGTGAAAGACTTACAAGAAGTCATTCTTAGGACCACCCACCCTGGGTGTTATCCTTCCTTAGCTTCCTGGATGGCCAAAATGGCTTGGGGGATGAAAATTATAGACAACGGGATGAAAATGAGCTTGCTGAGTTTTAGGACAGCGAACTAAATAAAGTGGACAGTGAGTTGTTCACTTCCTTAAAGTGTTGGAAATTATCCCAGAATGCGTCACCAGGGTAAACCGGTATCCTGGGTAAATAACCAATGAATGCTTTAAGTAAAAGGGTATGAAACAAGGGTGAAAAGGAGATTTAAAAGCTACAGCCAAGTTCTTTTAGATGGTTGTAAATTGCGGACAACAATCTATTCGAAGCTTTCAAGGCAGGGAAACAAGCCTAGGATGGCTTGATACCCCCCGAGGTGACCCGAGAAGTGATCTCGGAAAATTGTTAAATAAAAAAAGGGCTGTAAAAGTGGATGAACAACTTTACAACAAGTTGTTACAGCTATGATATAAGGGAAAGTATACACAACTTCAATTTTGGTTCGTGAGTGAAAAGGTGGACTGACAAAAATTTGACTTTAAAAGTATTTTGTTGGTCAATTTTTGTTTTTATCACATGCCTTGGCCACCACACTGTTTTAAAGGTTATTCCGATCAGGAAAACACATCCCAGAACTGTGCCAACCAATATAAGAAGAGTACTCTTAACAGTCCATGGTGGTTAGGTTGAAGAGTGCCCCATGCAGTTCAGAGAAGTAGGGGTTAGCCACTTCTCGTCACTAGTGCTTTTGGGCTCTTAAAGCCGCTTGGATGGAAGAAGGATACCTGCAAAAAGGAAAAGGCTCAGGACCCCCCTAAAGAGGGTTTTTGCTGAGCTTACCCAAGAAGAGTAGTATTCCAACCGAGCTAAGCTAATCAACTCCTTAACCGTGTGGTACTGAGGAAAGACAACTCGACTTATACTAACTAGACAACTTTTGAGGGGCTCCTGATGAAGACTCCCTGGCTTTGACTCTTAATATTCTATGAAATTGAAATTGTATAAAATGAAATACTAGACCATCCACATGGCGAGGCCACGCCCTGCTTTCACATGTGTGCCTCCTGGTTACTGAAATTGAAATCTATTTTGAAACTATATGCATGAGACAAGTAAATAGATAAGTGACATATATGTCACAGCTAGATAATATGTGTATGTAAATATATAAATAATATAAGTTTTTTGTTTTCTGTGTATGGGGTGGACCCCTGAATTGTTTTCCAGCCTTTTTTGTGGAATTTTTCATATATTTAGCTTGTTGATTATGCATGGCCCCTTTTTGGGGCAGCCACCTGTAAATTAGTGAGTGAAAAGATGATATAATGAAAATGTAACAAGATTAGATAATTACAACATAACAATTACAACATTCAACCCAAAGGAATGGGTTAAGACTTTTTGCGAGTGGCAAAGCCACCATATGCACGAAATCCCTAACTAATTCCTTGTATGGGGATTGGAAATTTAGTGTTTGAAATACAAAAGATGTGATAGTTATCTACACAAGTATTAACCAGATTTTTAGCATGAATTCACAACTGGATCATTCAAACTACTTACACAAATCGAACATATAAACATTGATACGTATATCAGAAATTTTTGGAGTGAGTGAAAGTGATAATTAAGGTGTGTATGAGAGTGATTGGATAGGATTTACCGATTGAAATGTGTGTTTTTTCTTCGCTTCCCCGCTGGCCCCTTTGCCTCAAACAGGTCTCTAGGTGGTCGCCAATCGCTGAAGAGAAGCAGAATGGGTGAACGGATGTATCCTTGCAGGCAAACAATGAAATTTTAGTATTTATGTATGGAAAAAACTGAAATAAAAATAACACAAATTTACATATAAGAAGTATATAACAACCAACTAAGATGGTTGTCCCATGGGGACAGCCATCTTAGAAGTAATCAATTTTCATGTTTGGGACAACAAGGTTAGTAGTAAGAAAACATAACAGAAACATACATGAATGAAAATATGAAGCAAACAAGTATGGAGAGCCAGCTATGAGGTCTATTTAAGGGTTCTCCTAAGCAACCCTAGGACTCCCAGCCACTAGCTAAGGATGAAAACGATTGAATACTTTAGAAAATTTGCACTAAAGTACATTAAACAAATTAAACCAAGTTGTTAGAAAATCAAAGTGGGCAATTTAAACCCAAGGAAGCAACAACAAACACCTAGCTAACCAATCCCTCCTGGAGATAGCTAACATAACAAGCATTTACCCCTACCCCTCAACCCTTAACCAACAATTGACACATCCAACAACTAAAATTCAACAGGTACACACACACAAAGAGTCTTATAAATTTTAGCAGAGCTTTGTTACTATATTCATCCTCCTTTTTTTTACAATGCCAACCCTCTTATTTATAAAGGACAGGTGAAGGCTTAGGGTTAGGTCACAAAACACTTGTCACTTTTGGAAAAGTGACAAGTGGACCAACCCTAAAGTATTTTTGTCCTTTTTTACAAAAAGTAACCTTATCCAAAAAGGGAATCTTATCCAAAAAGGGGATCAAATCAGATTTGACTTGACCCTTCAATTACATAATAATTACATGCCAAAAGTAAATCATATGGAAGTTTATACTACAAAAAGTCATTTTTTATAAAATGACAAAGCTTGATATTCCACATCATCATTTGTCTTTGGATTTGTGCCATCCCAAATGCTCTTTGACTGATTCCATGTTTTGCAGCTGTAGGTGATGTGTTTTAGGATAGTACCAGACCATCCATGGCTGCCGGATTCACCAGAATGAAGGCCCAAGGTGTGGAGAATTGCTGAGTTGCTTTGGAGGGAAAGGGGACTTCGGGATTTGTTCGTTGTAAGTAAGGAAGTTCCCATTGTTCAGGCACTTTTCAGACTTGATTATTCCCTCCCTTTCCTGCCTATAAGTTTCCCTGTGAGCTGGCTACAACATGGCTTTGATTTGGGCTTGTTTCGGTAGGAAGACCCCTTGGACCTGATCTTTGAAGGGATATTCCCTTATAGCAAACAGACATAAATTTGTATTTTACTATGGCCATGTTGTATCTCTGTCCTCTACCTTTCCTCTTCCTTTCGTTTGGCCCAAATCTGACTCCGGATGAGTGAGATATGGCCCCGGGAAGGTATGCGGATGGAGCTGGCCAATAGACTGATTAGGGAAAGGATTTGAAATTGGGGTGAAATTCTGGGTTGGACACAAGAATTGATGGGATACTACAGGCCTGTATACCTGTAGCTAAAATGGGTTTCCCTCACCAAGGCCAATTTGACCTCGGAGGCCCCCAATTAGGCCTCTTCCGGTGCATGCTTGTAGGGCCAAGCTGAGTACTTGTCACTCTGGGACATATCACTGAAAATACGGACCGAATTTGCTAAGTTGAATGGCATGGGTGTATTCTAGACTTTTCCCCGGTCGTTTTGACTATTTACGGGCGAAAATCTGCCTCCGTACCAGGAAGTTATGCCATTAAAAAGTCCACTAACCTTTAGGGGGGAAGAAATTTAATTTTACTATATGGTTCAAAACAATTTTAAATTTAATTTCTATTTTAATTAAACATTATAAAAAAAAAAAATTAAAATATTTTTAATTATAAACATAAAAATATATTCATAACTAAATTTAAAATTTAAAAATATTATAATGTAAAATTAAAAATAAAACTAAAAAGAAAATTAAATTTAAAATTTAAACAACCAAAAAAACACAAAAGCCCCTCCAGAGCCTTCGCCCCTGGTCACATGGGAGACCAGGGTGTGGCCCTACCAAGCCCATGGGTATGGAGGAGGTGCTGGCGCTGGTGCTAGGGTAGGGAATGGGCGGTGGAAGAGAGGAGAGGGAAGGGGTCGAGGGTGTCGGCAGGACGCGCAGAGGGAAGGTGGCTACGGAGGTGGTGGTGGCTGCGGTGTTGGATGCCGCGTGGGGGATGGGAGGAGCTGCGTGTGGGGGTAGAGGGAGGTGGAAAGTGCATGCAGGAGGGTTATGAGTGGTAGTAGGGAATCTAAGGGGAGAAGGGAGGCGAGGGGGTGTGGGCCGTGCAGGGAGATGGAAAGGAGGAGGCGGCAGAGGTAGGAGGTGGATGGCTGTGGGGTTGGAGGATGTGGGAGAGGAGGGCAAGTGGGAGATGGGAGGAGCTGCGTGGAGGTGGAGGAATGGCGCGGGCGCAGATGGGTGAGGAGTTGTGAAGTTGAGGATGCGTGCGTAGATGGGGGAGGAGCTGTGAAGTGGAGGATGCATGCATAGAGGGTTGTGAGAGGTGGATTGGGATGGAGGAGGTCGAGGTGGTGATGCAGCGGGAGAGGAGGACGCGTGCACAGAGGGTGGAGTAAAGGAGGAGTAACACGTGCGGGGGGAGAAGTTGTGGTTGGTGTGCGCGTGAGTGGGAGGGAAGGAGGCCACGGAGGAGAAACCAGGGGGAAGGGGGCCAAACTGCAGAGGTGGTGGTGGTGGCACCCAGGTTGTGGATGGGTGGCCAGCCACCTCAAATTAAAATTTGAAAACTGTAGGCCTAGTGGGTTTTTTCACCAACAAAATGGGGGGGGAGGTTTTGGGTTCAAACCCCTTGCCCTCCTCTTGAATTTCTGGGTAATTTCTTGAGGTTCTTGGGAAAAGGAAAAGGGGAGTTCTGGGGTTCAAAGCCCAGGGCTTCCTAGTGACATACCCAGGCCTGCAACCTCCAATAGATAGCTTTACAATTCAAAATTTAAAGGAGCCATGGAGACTTGGGCAGGATGCACAAGAGGGGTCTCAATCCCCTCTCCTTTGCATTTTTCAGCACACATACACCCTTAATAAACTTAGCCATTAATCCATCAGACTGAACCAACAAGCAATCTCATCTTTGAAACAGGCAAACAAAAACTAACTTCTTCTTGGAGAACCTCAAAACAACCAACAACATATCTTATTGGTTTTTTGGAAATGGCATTAATGGATTACCTGGCCAACTGTTGGATATGGCAGCATGGAAACTGGTTGTTCACTACTGAGCTCTTGTTGATGTCCAAAAACTCCCTCTGCTTCCATGAACTGTTGTTGCAGAGCTCTCCCCTTTCTGGCCAAACTGCCAAAATGGCTTGGGAGAGGGGAGAAGGGAGGTTTTGTTTTTTTTTCAATTTAAAAAAAAAAAAACAACTTTCCCCAAACTGCATGAGGCTACGTGTCCACTCTCCAAATTTCCAATTTTTCTTAAAATATTTAATAAAATATTTTATTAATTTTTAAATATTTTTGGAAATATGTGCAAGTCAAAGTTTGACTTTGACTTTGACTTTGACTCTGCTGCAGCTGAATCAACCCAAAAATGTTGACTGGAGAGACGGAATTAGAATCGGACATAAGTTACATTGTTGGAAAGGTCTTGATGAGTACATCAGGAATATGTCATCACCAACTTGAGATAATGCCACCTCATCCCTCAAATTCGGCCTGAAACAGTGGCCACTTAAAAACCCCTGACTTGTTGGTGGGCCCACATGACACCTAATCTTGCGAAAGGTGCCAAATCGCCATACGATATCCAATCGAGGCAAATGAGATACTGTCGGAAAGGTATCGACAAGTAATTCGACAAGGTGACAATATAATTTTGTGCTAGGTTCATTTATGACTGTCTTAGCTATTATGAAACCTTGTCATGTGAAAGGACCAACCCATCGAAAAACAAAGAAGGGATTATAGTCCAAAATTGGAACTAAGGGAAAAAGGGCTTAAGACTGAAACCATGGGGAAATGTATAAACATGAAAAGGTAACAATAAATACATGCAAGAAAGATAATAAATAACATTGAATAGATACAAACTAGAAAACAATGAATGGTGACTTATGTACAAGATGACGAGGCCTCTCAGGAATAAAAGAACTTTAGGTGACGACCATTCACGGGGAATTGAAGTGGTTTTCCATCCAAGGTTTTTAATCTAAAAGCATTTGTCCCTAAGACCTCGTAGATTGTGTAAGGACCCAACCATAATGACTCAAACTTGCGATGTTTGGATGGGGCCTCATGTGCTTTGTCCCATAATAAAACATCATCTCCTACTTTGTAATTTACCATTGTGGCTCTTTTATCGAAGGAATGTTTAACAATGTCTTGCTTCTTTTGGAGGTGTTGGAATGAGTCCTTTCTTACCTCTTCTAATTTGAGGAGTGTGTCTAAACGATGTTGTAACGGTTGGAAATCATATTCTGCCTGAGCAATAGCCAACCTCAAGGCTGGAATTTGTAAGTGAACAGGAAGGACAGCAGGAGCGCCATACACCAGAGTGTAAGGACTTTGACCCGTTGTTGTCTTTGGAGTTATACGATCAGCCCATAAAGAAAAGTTTAACTTTGTGTGCCAATCACGCTTGTTATCCTTAACTGTCCTCTTAAGGATCCGAATCAGGTTTTTATTCGTTGATTCGGCCAAACCATTACCTTGGGGGTAATAGGTGGAAGATCAAAAAAGATGGATACCGTATGTAACACCAAGGTGTAACATGACATCAGACATGAACGCTGATCCATTATCAGTTAATATCTCGGCAGGGGTCCCAAAATGGGATAAAATGTTACGTTCAATGAATTCTGCCACCTGTTGACTCGTAGCATTCCTAAGAGCGATTGTTTCAGCCCACTTTGTAAAGTAGTTTGTGGTTGTTAAGATGAATACATGACCAGTACTAGATGGCAGTGAAATCGGTCCGATAAAGTCCATGCCCCATCTTGCGAAAGGGACTTGGACTTCAATAGGTCTAAGAGGTAAGGAAACCAACTTTTGCTTCCTAGTGAAGCGTTGGAAAGCTTTGCATTTCCGAACAAGTAAATGGGCATCTTTGTGGAGTGAAGGCCAAAAGTAACCTGCATGTAGAACTTTCATTGCAATGGTTTTGGCTGAAAAGTGACCTCCACAAACCCCAGAATGGCATTGTTCAAGTGCCATTTGGGCTTGATTAGGAGTTAAGCATCGTGACAAGACCCCATCAAGGTTTCTTTGGTAAAGGATTTGACCTTGTAAAACATATCAGACAATTTGTAAATGAAGTGTTCATTTGTCTTTAGTATCCATGTCCGGTGGGCACACACCATTGATCAGGAAATATATGATAGGTCTATACCATGGTTGTGAGGTTAACTCAATTTCGTTAACTAGTTCTTCAAAATCAATCAAGTCATATACTTGAGGTGGTTCAACTATGACCGAGGGATGGGATCAGGTTAGCAATCTAGCCAACCCTATTCCCCTAATGGTTTTCATTGGCTTAATTTCCAAGTCATACTCTTGCATACACATGATCCATTTGGACCACTTACTATGCAATTCGGTTTGATTCAAAGCGGTGACTAAGAGAGATGTAGGAACAAAAACCTGAACTTTATGGCCTTGGATGTAATGTTGAACTTGTTCCAATGCTTTATACAAGGAATAACCATGTTTCTCGAGTGGAGAATAATTCAATTGGTGGGGTTTCAAATTTTGGCTCATGAAGGCGATTGGCCTAAGATTTTCCTCATGGTCCTTTTGCAACAAGATTTCATAAATTGTCTCCTCTAATGAATTAGTGCACATGAAAAAGTCTTTAGAGGGATCAGGACTGACTAACAGAGGGGCAAAAGCAATGGCTTGCTTAATGGATTCAAAAGCCTGACGGGTAGGAGGGTCCCATTTGAACCGAATGTCTTTCTTCATAAGCTGATTTAGAGGTTTAACTACTTGAGAAAAATCAGGAATGAAGCGTCTCACGAAATTTATCTTCCCAAAGAAAGATTGCATTTCCTTTTTATTGGTAGGTAAGGGAAGCCTTTGGATTGCTACCACTCTCCCAGGATCAAMTTTTACACCTTCTCGAGAGACGATGTGACCCAAAAGTTTTCCCTCCATAACACTGAAAATGGTCTTCTTAGGATTTAAAGATATGCCAAACCTATGACATCTAAGGAGAACCTGCCTAAGGTGATCAAAATGACTACCCTGTTCTTTGGAAAAGCTCGTGAGGTCATCAAAGTAAACAACAATAACCTTACCCAATAGTCCTSTGAAAGMAATGGCCATGGCACGTTGAAAGGTGTTCCTAGCATTAATCAATCCTAAAGGCATCTTGTTATATGCATATGTGCCCCAACGAGTGGTGAAGGTGGTTTTATGACTATCAGAAGGATCGAGGGCTATCTGATTGTAACCTGAGAAGCCATCTAAAAGGGACATCATTTGAGACCCGGAGACTTGTTGGAGAATATCTTCCATAGGTGGGACGGGGTAGTTGTCCTTTAGGGACACTCTATTCAAATGTCAAAATTCAACACACAAACGAATATCGCCAGTTTTCTTCCTAACCGGAACCAAATTAGATACCCATTGTGAGTAACAGACATAGTAAATGACCCCGGATGCCTCCATCTTATCCAATTTAGCTTTAATTGTTTGTTCCAAAGATGGGTTGTTTTTTCTCTACCTCTGTCTATAAGGTTTCAAATTAGGGATTATGGGTATGGAATGGACTATCTCCTACATATCGAGAACCTTGAGGTCTTGATAGGACCAAGAGAAAACATCTTTGAATTCTGTCAAGAGTCCCGTGACTTGAGCGACCTCAGAAGGGGAACACTGCACACCTATATAGACCAGTTTTGGATCTTTCTCACTTCCTAGGTTAATAGGTATGGCTTCTCACACCTTCCTAACAAATTCTCTATCAATACTAGGCACAAAAGTAGTGGCATCATCGGAATCAAACATGGATTCCAATGCTAACAAACTAGGGGGGATCTTATTTGTCTTTAATTGAATTATGTTCCCTGTTTCCTCTTCTGGCTCATGGTTGATATGTAAATCTTCAAACTCCTCCTTGTTTTGAAGGAATCTACAGATTTGTTCATCAGTATCAAAAACTTGCCAAGAATCGACATTATCCGGTAACGCAGGCCTATGTAAAATTTGGACTTGCATATCTTCAATAGGCCTTACAAAATCCGAGGAAAAACAAGAACCAACCAAGGCCAAAGTATCAACTACGTGGTTTGCGGCCCTAGGTACAACTTGAATGTTGAAAGATAATAACTTCTCAATAAGTTCCTTAGCCCTCTGGTGGTATTGTTTGAGGCGTGGGTTGTGAACTTCATATTTACCTCTAATTTGATTCACAACCAATTCAAAATCCCCACTCACCAATAAATGGCATATTCCTAAGCCTAAGGCCTTTTGGAGGCCTTGAACTAAAGCTTCATATTCAGTCATATTATTAGTGTTAGGGAATTCTAACTGAAAAGAGAAAGGAATTGTGTTTCCCTTGGAATCACACAAAAGGACACCAACCCTAGATCCATTCTTGGATTTAGCACTGTCATAATCCATACTCCACACCATTTCCTCCAACTCAGAAGGAGGGACATGTACATATTCCTTAGATAATACAGTGTAAGTACTCATACCTATATCTTGAAAAGACACATGTTTCGTATTATAGGAAGCAGGTACAACCTACTCTCGGTACTTTGGTTCCCTCTTAATAACTACTTCAACACCTTTATGAGGAAAGGTGAAGTGGGTCCCCTCCATGAAGTAATGACCCTTTTTTACTTTGGTGGACCACTCTCTCCCCAAAAGCATGCCATATGCTTCAGGTATATATGCTACGATGATGTTTATGAGCATGCTCACTTCTGGGGCTTGGTCGTAAGAAATGGATAAGTCTTTAATGTAACCGATAGTTTCTACAGTCCTAGAATCCAAAGCTAACATGTCTTTACATGGGCCTGTGCATTCAAGACCCAGTCTTCTCATGACTCTCAAAGGCATGACATTGTGCCTCACTCCTGTGTCAGCGAAAAAGTTATGGAGCACAAAATCAAAAATCAAAACTGAGATATAGAAAGGATGAATGCCAGGGTCTAAATCAATAACATCGTATGCTTCCCTAGGTTGAGAAGTGGACACTTTGGAAAGAGGAAGTCTATGTTCTATTTGTGGAGTAAGGGGTGCTTGTAGAACACGTGAAAGGTTTTCAAACTGAGCGAGTGTCCTAAGAGAATCTAATAATGTCATGTGGGCGGGAACCTTTGCTATATCTTCAACGACGTTGTAAGGTATCGATGTTGGGAAACAAGGCGGTGGATTATTAGGCAAGTTTACCTTGTTTGGGGTCAAGGGAACCCAGTTCCTTGTAGGGGAAGGTAATCTACCATTCACGGGAAGTTTTCCCTTTTCATTGTCCTTGGGGTCACTTTTGGCTTCTTCCACCCCTTGCAGAGTGGTTTTAGGGGCCTGGCTCCTAGTCTCTACAACAAAGCTTCTAAAAGCAAGAAGATCGTCATCACAGGGGATAGAGTCTTCCATGTTAACTTGGTCATTTTGGGAGGTGGAAGCAAGTTTGTTTTTTACTGGAGATAAAGGTGTTTTTCCGCTTTTAGACAATTCCACGTGACGTGTATATGCGTAACAATACTAAGGGTCATGGAAGTCTTGGCAAAAGTGACACCCATCCACTTCAACAACTTGTTTCCTAGGAGTAGGAGTAGGAGAGAAAGGAGGTCTTGGCCTTGGAATGGCAGAAAACTGCATGTCATTTACCTTTCGATTAAGAGAAAGTATTTGGTTGTTCATGTTCATTAACAACTTGAGTGTTTCTGAACTTTCCCTTTCTTCAATCCTTGAAGTTTGGGCAGGTGGAGGTTCATACTGAGGACCCTCATTTCTCGGTACATCATTCCTAGGTCTCCCGTTAAAATGGGGCTGCGCTAAAGGTGAAGGAATCATACCGGATTCCTCCATGTTTCTTTCAATTTCCAGGGTGCT
Source organism: Picea engelmannii (assembly GCA_009831015.1). Lineage (NCBI taxonomy): Eukaryota > Viridiplantae > Streptophyta > Pinopsida > Pinales > Pinaceae > Picea > Picea engelmannii. The sequence goes on along the minus strand of ML800239.1, from coordinate 102,273 downwards.
AGTTTTGGCCGCATCTAAAGTTTGCGTTGATTTATCTTTTAATATGTATTTTACATTCAAATTCATGGCGGTCATGTAATAATGGAACAAATTGTTCCCAGATGGTTGGGAAGTAGTTGGGATCCTATTCAAGGTCGAGGTAAAGCGTTGATTAAAATTTTGTATTTTCTCACCCTCATGGATGGAGATGGTCGTGAAATCCCTGAGCAAGGAAGCCACATCATCCACCCCTTGGAAATGTTTCCTGAATTCTTGGATCATAGTGTCCCAATCTAGGATGCTATCATTAGGAAGCAAGTGATACCATCTCACTGCTTCACCTTCGAAGGTTCTCACAAAAATTCTAATGATGACATTGGGAATTGTTATGTCCATAAGCGCTAAGGCATCATAGAAGTTTTGTATATGTTCTTTAGCACTCAATGTACCAGTGCCACTAAACTTTGGAAGTCTATTTGGGGCATCCAAAGGTATGTCATGAAGAGGTCTGGCCAACCTCAAAGGAGTGTCGGGTTGCCATGGCATTGCCATCGATACAACCATGGGCTGAACAACAACAGTTGTTGAAATGATGGGAGAAACAACTTGAGGATTAGTAACTATTTTTGGATTAACTAAAGTTTTCTTTAGTAAGGGGCTTTGAATAGGAKAAGAGGAAGAGGGTGACTTAGTTTTCACTACAGAGGTAACAAGTTTCCCTAGTTTCCCAGGTATATGTGTCTCACTACTTGTTTTCTTTCACGAATTTTGACTTCTTGTAACCCTGGGGGACACTGTTTAACTAGTCTTAGGATGCTTGCGCCCTACTAGCTTGCAAGGGTCCAAGTAAATACTTTGAGTACTTAGGGGTGTATCACCGACAATCCTACTCTTTCTAACACAATGTAAAGTAACCCAAATAAAATGAAGCTTTGTTTATTTTTTTTTTTGTTCTTCTCGAAGTGGAAGGTAAGGTATGACAGACTTATAACTTCTCACATGAGTTCGAACAAGTGAAATTGAAGACCAAGAAGGTAGAAGGAAAGGAAAACTCGATGGTATTTATAACTCCCAGGTGTAATAGAATTTGCAAGGAAACTGAACTATAACGAGTACCAAATAAAATTCCAAAGGGTCACTGAAATATCTTGTCAAAAGTTTGTCAACGAGTAGGAAAAGGACCACAAAGAATTTAGGTCCAACGTTTAGTACAAGTTTGGGATACAGGAAAATCTAAAGAGGTTTGCAAGGTCCCCAATGGAGTCGCTAGAAAAGGGCGGGTGTTATAAGCAAAATCTGTCCGTAGGGATGGATCCGACCTATCCGACTATGAAGCTAGTTACAGCCCCTTTGGTAGCTTGGCACGAGACAAAGACTACCCGCACCTTAGGTGGTCCTTTTCCTAAGGCGCTAAAGAAGGGGGAAGAATAAGGGTGAAAGACTTACAATAAGTCATTCGCAGGACCACCCACCCTGGGTGTTATCCTTCCTTAGCTTCCTGGATGGCCGAAATGGCCTGGGGGGTGAAAATTATAGACAATGGGATGAAAATCAGCTTGCTGATTTTTAGGAAAGTGACATAAATAAAGTGGACAACGAGCTGTTCACTTCCTTAAAGTGTTGCAAACTGTCCCAGAATGGGTCATTGGGGTAAACCGATATTCTGGGTAAATAACCAATGAATGCTTTAAGTAAAAGGGTATGAAAGGAGGGTGAAAAGGGGGTTTAAAAGCTACAACCAAGTATTTTTAAATGGCTGTAAATTGCAGACAATAAGATGTTTGAAGATTTTAAGGTAGGGAAACAAGCCTAGGATGGCTTGATACCCCCCAGGGTGACCCGAGAAGTGATCCCGGAAAATTGTTAAATCAATAAAGGGCTGCAAAAGTGGATGAACAGCTTTACAACAAGCTATTACAACTATGATATAAGGGAAAGTATACACAACTTTAGTTTTGGTTCGTGAGTGAAACGGTGGACTGACAAAAGGTTGGCTTTAAAAGTATTTTATTGTTCAATTTTTTTTTTTATGACATGACTTGGCCACCACACTATTTTAAAGGTTATCCCGATCAGCCAAACACATCCTGGAACTGTGCCAACCAGTATAAGAAGAGTAGTCCTAGAAGTTCATGGTGGTTAGGTTGAAGAGTGGCCCATGCAGTTCAGAGAAGTATGGGTTAGCCACTTCTCGTCACTAGCACTTTTAGGCTCTTAAAGCCGCTTGGATGGAAGAAGGATACCTGCGAAAAGGAAGAGGCTCAGGACCCCCGTAAAGAGGTTTTTTGCCGAGCTTACCCAAGCAGAGTAGTATTCCAACCGAGCTAAGCTAATCAACTCCTTGACCGTGTGGTACTGAGGAAAGACCACTTGAATTATACTAACTAGACAACTTCCGAGCGGCTCCTGATGAAGACTCCCTGGCTTTGACTCTTAATATTCTATGAAATTGAAATTGCATAAAATGAATACCAGCCCATCCACATGGCGAGGTCATGCCTTGCTTTCACAAGTGTGCCTCCTGGTTGCTGAAATTGAAATCTATTTTGAAACTATATACATGAGACAAGTAAATATATAAGTGACATATATGTCATGGCTAGATAATATCTGTATGTAAATATCTAAATAATATAAGCTTTTTGTTTTCTGTGTATGGGGAGGACCCCTGAATTGTTTTCAAGTCTTTTTGCGGTGTTTTTCATATATTTAGCTTGCTGACTATGCATGTCCCCTTTTTGGGGCAGCCACCTGTAGATTAGTGAGAGAAAAGATGATACAATGAAAATGTAACAAGATTAGATAATTACAACATAACAATTACAACATTCAACCCAAAGGAATGGGTTAATCCTTTTTGCGAGCGGTAAAGCTGTCATATGCATGAAAGCCCCAACTAATTCCTTGTATGGGGATTGGAAATTTAGTGTTTGAAATACAAAAGATGTGATTGTTATCTACACAATTATTAACCATATTTTTAGCATGAATTCACAAGTGGATCAATCAAACTACTTACACAAATCGAACATATAAATATTTATATGTATATCAAAAATTTTTGGAGTGAGTGCAAGTGAAAATTAAAGTGTGTATGAGATTGATTCGATAGGATTTACCGATTGAAATGTGTGTTTTTTCTTCGCTGCCCTGCTGGCTTCTTTGCCTCAAACAGGTCTCTAGGTGGTCCCCAACCACTTAAGAGAACCAGAATGAGTGACCGAATGTATCCTTGCAGGCAAACAACGAAATTTTAGTATTTATGTATGGAAAAAACTGAAATAAACACAACAGAAATTTACATATAAGAAGTATATAAAATCCAACTAAGATGGTTGTCCCGTGGGGGGCAATTGACCAAAATGATCAATTTTCCTATTTTTGACAGCAAGGTTAATAGTAAGAAAACATAACAGAAACATACATGAATGAAAAGATGAAGCAAAAAAGTATGGAAAACCAACTATGAGGTCTATTTAAGGGTTCTCCTAAGGGGCCCTAGGACTCCCAACCACTAGCTAAGGCTGAAAATGATTGAATACTTCAGAAAATCTGCACTAAAACACATTAAAAAAATTAAACCAAGTTGTTAGAAAATGAAAGTGAGCAAGTTAAACCCAAGAGAGCAACAAAAAACACCTAGCTAACCAATCCCTCCTAGAGATAGCTAACATAACAAGCATTTACCCCTACCCCTCAACCCTTAACCAACAATTTCCACATCCAACAACTAAAATCCAACAAGTACACACATACAAAAAGAGTCTTATAAATTTCAGCAGAGCTTTTTCACTATATTCATCCTCCTCTTTTTTACAATGCCAACCCTCTTATTTATAAAGGAGAGGTGAAGGCTTAGGGTTAGGTCACAAAACACTTGTCACTTTTGGAAAAGTGACAAGTGGACCAACCCTAAAGTATTTTTTTCCTTTTTTACAAAAAGTAACCTTATCCAAAAAGGGAATCTTATCCAAAAAAGGGGATCAAATTAGATTTGACTTGACCCTTCAATTACATAATAATTACATGACAAAAGTAAATCATACGGAAGTTTATACTACAAAAAGTCATTTTTCATAAAATGACAAATCTTGATATGCCACATCATCATTTGTCTTGGGATTTGTGCCATCCCAAATGCTCTTTGACTGCTGCCATGTTTTGCAGCTATAGGTGATGTGTTTTAGGATAGTACCCGACCATCCATGGCTGCCGGATTCACTGGAATGAAGGCCCAAGGTGTGGAGAATTGCTGAGATTCTTTGGAGGGCAAGGGGACTTCGGGATTTAGTCATTGTAAGTAAGGAAATTACCACTGTTCAGGCACTTTTCAGACCTGATTATGTCCCCCCTTGGCTGCCTATAAGTTTTCTTGTGAGCTAGCTAAAACATGGCTTTGATTTGGGCTTATTTCGGTAATAAGACCCCTTGGACCTGAAATTTGAAGGGCTCTTCCTCTGTACCAAACTACCATAAATATGTATTTTACTATGGCCATGCTGTAGCTCTATCCACTACCTTTCCTCTGCCTTTCGTTTGGCCCAAATCTGACTCCGGATGAGTGAGATATGGCCTCGGGAAGGTATGCGAATGGAGCCGACCAATAGACTGATCAGGGAATGGATTTGAAATTGGGGTGAAATTTTGGGTTGGACACCAGAATTGATAGGCTACTACAGGCATGTATACCTGTAGCTAAAATGGGTTTCCCTCACCGGGGCCAATTTGACCTCGGAGGCCCCCAATTAGGCCTCTTCCGGTGCATGCTTGTAGGGCCAAATTGAGTACCTGTCACTCTGGGACATGTCATTGAAAATCTAGGCTGAATTTGCTGAGGTGAATGGCATGGGTGTATTCTAGACTTCGCCCTGGTCATTTTGACTATTTACAGGCTAAAATCCGCCTCCGTACTAGGAAGTTATACCATTAAAAAGTCCAGTGACCTTTAGGGGGAAGGAAATTTAATTTTACTATATGGTTCAAAACAATTTAAAATTTAATTTCTATTTTAACTAAAAATTATTAAAAAAATTTAAAAATTATTTTTAATTACAAACATAAAAATATATTCATAACTAAATTTAAAATTTAAAAATATTATAATGTAAAATTAAAAATAAAACTAAAAAAGAAATTAAATTTAAAATTTAAAAAACCCAAAAAAACACAAAAGCCCCTCCCGAGCCTTCGCCCCTGGTCGCATGGGAGACCAGGGCGTGGCCTTACCAAGCCCACGGGTATGGAGGAGGTGATGGAACTAGTGTTGGGGTAGAGAATGGGCAATTGAAGAGAGGAGAGGGAAGGGGCAGAGGGTGTGGGCAACATGCGCAGAGAAAAGGTGGTTGCGGAGGTGGTGGTGGCTGCGGGGTTGGAGGCCGCGTGGGAGATAGGAGGAGTTGCGCATGGGGGTAGAGGGAGTTGGAGAGTAAATGCAGGAGGGTTATGAGTGGTAGTAGGGAAGCCGAGGGGAGAAGGGAGGTGAGGGGGTGTGGGTCGTGCAAGGAGATGGAAAGGAGGAGGTGGCAGAGCTAGGAGGTGGATGGTTGTGGGGTTGGAGGCTGCGGGAGAGGAGGATAGATGGGAGATGGGAGGAGCTATGTGGAGGTGGAGGAATGGCGCGTGCATAGATGGGGGAGGAGCTATGAAGTGGAGGATGCATGTACAGAGGGTTGCGAGAGGTGGAGTGGGATGGAGGAGGCCGAGGTGGTGATGCAGTGGGAGAGGAGGATGCGCGCGTAGAGGGTGGAGCAAAGGAGGAGCAACACGCGTGGGGGGAGTGGAGATGGTTGGTGTTCACATGAGTGGAAGGGAAGGAGGTCACGGAGGAGAAACTAGGGGGAAGGGATCCGAACTACAGAGGTGGTGGTGGTGGCACCCAGGTGGTGGAGGGGTGGCTAGCCACCCCAAATTAAAATTTGAAAACTATAGGCCTAGTGGGTTTTTTCATCAACAAAATGGCGGGGAGGTTTTGGGTTCAAACCCCCTGCCCTCCACTTGAATTTATGAGTAATTTCTTGAGGTTCTTGGGCAAAGGAAAATGGGAGGGCTGGGGTTCAAAGCCCAGGGCTTCCTAGTGACATGCCCAGGCCGAAAACCTCCAATAGATAGCTTTACAATTCAAAATTTAAAGGAGCCATATAGGCTTGGGCAAGATGCCCAAGAGGGGTTCGAATCCCCTCTCTATTGCATCTTTCAACACACAGATACCCTTAATAAACTCAACGATTAATCCATCATACTGAACCAGCAAGCAATCTCATCTTTGAAACAGGCAAACACAAACTAATTTCTTCTTGCAGAACCTCAAAACAACCAACAACATATCTTATTGGTTTTTTGGAAATGGCATTAATGGATTACCTGGCCAACTGTTGGAGATGGCAGCATGGAAGCTAGCTATCCACTACTGAGTTATTGCTACTGCCCAAAACCTTCCTCTCCTGCCATGAACTGTTGTTGCAGAGCTCTCCCCTTTCTGGCCAAACTGCCAAAATGGCTTGGGAGAGGGGAGAAGGGAGGTTTTGTTTTTTTATGAAAATATTTAATAAAATATTTTATTAATTTTTTAATATTTTTGGAAATATGTGCAAGTCAAAGTTTGACTTTGACTTTGACTTTGACTCTGCTGCAGCTGGCTTAGCCCAAAAATGTTGATTGGAGAGACGAAGTAGGAATCAGATGCAAGTCACATCGTTGAAAAGGTATTGACGAGTAAATCAGGAATATGTCATCGCCAACTTGAGATAATGCCTCCTCAGCCCTCAAATTCGGCCCGGAACAGTGGCCACTTAAAAACCCCTGACTTGTTGGTGGGCCCACATGACACCTAATCTTGCGAAAGGTGCCAAATCCCCATACAATATCCAATAAAGGAAAATGAGATACCGTCGCAAAGGTATCAACGAGTACCTCGATGAGGTGACAATATAATTTTGTTCCAGGGTCAATTATGACTGTCTTAGCTATTATGAAGCCTTGTCATGGGAGCTGGTAGACCCCTTTTTTCCTAAAATTATTAGCCAACTTGTGACGGCTTTAACCAGGCCATCTGAAGTCAGAATGAGGAAAATGAGACATCGTTGGAAAGGTGTATGAGTCTATTATAGTGTGGCCTAGCTTAATATCTGATTTATATCTCTTTACCCACCAATTTTAAATCATGAATCACTGCAACCAATTTTGGTGTCCAAAAGTGGTCATAAACTTACAAAGGCTCGTTCTTACCAACCGAGGGTCGAAACCAAGCACGGGATACACCGTTGGAAAGGTCTCGCACTGCCCTACAACATGTATGGGTTTGATTTCCAATTTGATACCATAATATGAATAGAATCAAACCAGGATGTCACAGCTATTGGTTTTGGTCGTTCGGGTGATGTTGACTTTGTGTGCCTCGTATGGGGTCATACTGACTCGGAATCAAGTTCATGATATCTCATTGAAAATCTTGTCCCGATCCCTACCACTTGGAAATGTTGTATTGCTTGAATAAAAAAACCTTGACATGATGAAGAAATGTCATGGGAAGGCCCACAAATCCTTGAAAGCAACCAACTGATACTCTTTCAAGGGCATAGGCCATAGTAACTATGACCCCCGCCACTATCTTTTACTGGAACCTTAGCATCAAGGGGATTTTATGGAGAAGTAACTTTGTAAAACACCATGTTGAACCCAGAGAAGATTTTTGGGTCAATAGTGACCTCAGGTGAACCAACAGTGATGCCTTGGAATTTATATTGGTGGCCTCCTTGGTCGAATTGCATGGTTAAGTTCTAAAAATCCATGAGAATGGGACCCAAAGTCCTTAGCCAATCTACACCCAACACAATTTCTCAACCACCCATGTCAATAGAAAATATATGGGATTTTAGGTGGTAGTCACCAATTTGGAGATGCACATTTTCACAACGCCTGCCACATTTCATAGAACCACCATTGGCAATTATGATTTGGAAATTGTTGACAGCATGGATGTAGCAATGGGTTTCTTGGGCAATGCAGTGATGAATAAAATTGTGGGTGCTGCCACTATCAACTAGAATGATGAMCTTTCGGTGCYTGATGTAACCGATTAACTTGAGGGTTTGGRGGGTAGAGAAGCCGGTGAGAGCATTGAGGGAAATGATTGGTTCCACTTTGGGAGGGTCGGAGGGAGGGTTTATGTCAGTGATTTCTAGTGACTCGAACACAAGGGGAGTGTCAAAATCCTTTTCCAGAATATCCTCAGWGATGGCCATAAAAATMTTTTGTTCCTTACATTTATGCCCTGAGAAATATTTGTCATCACAATTATAACATAGGCCTTTGAGTTGGCGTTCAGCCATTTCAGCCCTGGTCAATTTTTGGATCTTTAATGGGGTGGAGGGAGTAGTGGGGTTTACTGGTTTAGGACGAGGGATAAAGGGAGGCTTACGGTTTTGAGAGGAAAAAAATTGTTGTGCTACTTTATCTTTTTTAGTATCCTCCACCCAAGTCGTAGGTCGAGCCATGAGGACATGGGCCCAAATATTCTCCTTGAGGCCACTGATAAAACACTCTCAAAAGAAAACATCAGTCATGTCCTCTGTTCAAAAAGCCAGGCGTTCAAATGCAGCTATGAAGTCTTCTACTATTCTCGATTGCTTCAATTTTGTCAAACGACCCAAATGGTTGGTGTCAGTGTCAAAGCGTTCATAAAGCTCAGTCACAAATTGGGTCCAAGCAATATACCCTTGACGGGAAGTTTTTATCCATTGCCACCATTGCCAGCGTTCTTGATCTAGATGGAGAACACCATACCGGAGTTTGGCCAAGTCATCTATAATGTTGTAGAGAGAGAAATAATGTTCCATTTGGGCGACCCAACCAGTGGGGTCTGAGCCATCAAATTTGGTTACATCCACCTATGGAAGGCGTATGTCCCATTGAAAGTGATGGGGTTGAAAGGAATGGGAAGAAGTTTCACCTTCAATCTTTGTATGTGCATCAGGAAAAGATTCATCGGTAGGGATCTTGAGTTTGGTGCAGAGTGATGCAAAGACATATTCAAGCTGGGTGGTTAGTTTGTGTTTGACTTCTTCCATTGCGGACTGCACGAATGCATTTATGGTGGTATTGATGGATGTACCACGGGAGGCAATAGTAGCACTGAGTTGTTGCACTTATTTTTGGGTCTCGAGGAAACTAGATTGCAAGGTGTTGAAGCGAGACTCCAGTTCTTGCCTATGGGTATGGGCCACGAGGATGGGTGAACTGAAAAGGGAGCGATCGGGGTCAGAAATTTTTGTAGAAAAATGAAACGGATGAATGTGATAAGGGAGAAGAGATAAATCTAATGGAATAGGTCTCAAATAACGGTGAAAAAATTTCCAGACTTGTTTTCTTTTTTTTTTTACAACTGTGGGGTTATACTTCGGTCTAAAGAATGCTGCAGTGCTGAAATCCCCAAACTCTTGACAAGAAATAAAGGTGTATTTACTTGGTGACCCAAACATAGATTCATAGCAATAGATCTCGTCGGTTTAATTTGTTTAATTTTATGTTTATGTTCCCCAAGGGTTAGGTATTCAACGGTTCTACAGACAAGGGTTTTCTCTGTGTTATAGCTCTCTGATATATGTGCGGGGTCCAACAGTAGTACTCGGCCCAATATCTCAGGGAACTAACTAAGTAGGATAGACTGTACCCTTAGCCGTACTACCCGACTACCCAGGTACTAGAGATTATCCTCTCGAGTGTTGTTCTTGGTGACACTATAGCAGTCTGGCGGCCGATAGGTTTATCTAAAGAGGGATTCAATAAATCTAGGTCGATCTATACACAGGTGCTATCAGATGCGCTACCACTCGAAGGGGTACCAACAGGGGTTACAGGGGTGGCCAATAGATGTGTGCTTAAGAACCACTTGTATTTCCTGCGTGTATGAATCCCTCAACCGTAGGTTTATGCGCATAACGACAGATCTCTATGGCTTAAAGACGTCGGAATACGTCTCTACCCTGAAAAAAAAAACACCCAAAATTTTTGCCAAGGAAAGTGCTCTGATACCACTTGCAATATACCAGATCTAATAAATACGCAGAACATAAATAAAATGCTAGGAATGGCAGAATAACAGTAATATAACTAGCATAATCATCCACAATAATACATAAATAATATGAGAACAACAACTGAAATAGCACTTTGATTCAAAAAGCAATGTTCACAGGCCTCTTCGAGGGGGCAACCTCTAGTCGAGCAGCGCTTTGTTACAATAATATCCAAGATAGGTTTTTCATACCCTCGACCCCTATTTATACTAAATATGTCTATTAAGAGAAGCATCTAGAGGAAGATCCTTCTAGAAGAGGAAGCTTCTATTAGGTCTTCTTACATTTGCCTTATTATATTTTATTGAAAGGCCTTATTAATATTGACCTTTATTACATCTGAATACATTGATCTACCTATGTGTGGGTTAGGACCTTAACAATTCTTTTAGACCTTATTCATCTCGTATGTGTAATTGAATGTGTTGATTGAATCCTTATTCGATCACATACACAGTGAATGCCAAAATTTTACTGAGTTTTTGGTTTTTTTGAGCTTTTTTTTGGACTTTAAGATACCAGTGCTCCCCTTCCCATGTTATCAGAGTGTTGGTTCTCCCTGTTGGCCTTACATAGAACATTATAATGCTTCTATGTCCCTTACACCAGAGCGCTACCCCTTTTTTGTGCAAGACCTTCTAGGGTTTCATTATCTGAAGTTCAATTTTTGTTTTTGACACTTGCTCAAAGTCTTATCATCTCAGTACATCCTTGGTTTTGCCTTCAATGCTTTGTCTTCTAAGGGTTCATCATCTTTTTTTTGGATTTTTTTATATTTATCCTTACTTTGCAATAACTCTTTGTCCTTGACGATTTAGAGTCAATTTGTCATTTTCTTCTCATTTATCTGATTGAGTAAAAACTTTGTAAGGAGATTCAAAGATCTTTTGTATCATTTCCATTTGATCTTTGAGGTCATCTTGTCTAAACCTTTATTTCTTTTTGAGTTTTTGGTTTTCTTTTTCTTGTTTGATCACAACAAGGGTGTCTTTTGGTTTATATGAAGTTTACTTTCAGATTGCTTAAATATCACAACTCTTGAAGTACGATTAGCATAGGAAGCTTTACATCTATTGGTTATCAGTCACATATAAACATTTTAGCATTGCATTGGATTCCTTAGTGAGGAATATTGCATGAGTACATTGCATCTTGGTATTTGAAAGTGAAAAGAAAATCCTTCTCCTTCCCTTAAAATAGACATTCATTGAAAGAAAAGACTTCTTATCATTTCTCTTTCATGTTTTGGGAACCGAGTCATAATATCATCAATATTCACTCTCATACACCTCTGAGTAAACAACAGCCACTAAAATCAATGCTTAACTGAAATTTATCATATTTTTTACATCTTTGTTAGCAGACCTACATTAGTTTAAGGTGTAGGGATTTGGAATAGGTTGAAAGGATAACTTTCCAAATCTATCAAACAAACTTAGTATCTTGCGATAGGGAGAGTGAAATCCAATTGTGGTATAGGATTTCTGGGATCCCCCTCTCACACAAGGGTTACGCATGAGGTCACACTCAGGAGAGCTACGAATATTATTCCTCCGTGGTTTGACTGATTGTAGTAGTTGAATCGTATTATGGGGGTCGCTTGAAGGTATACCCACAATGTTGAGTGGAATCCTTTCAAGTTAATTTTGGGATAGATACCCTGCCCTTACGTTCAGACTGGACTGTTGACTATACCCTCCCAAGGGTTGACTGGGAGTTGGTGACCTTAGTAGCCACAATATTTAGGGTCTTACACAAGGTGACGGTGAAGGGAAGTCTCACTATACCTGGAACAAACATTGGTCAAACTCACTCGGCATCCTTGGAGGGTAAATCCACAATTACTGTGTGGAAGCTTGCACCTAGGCGTAAGTCCATTAGGAAGGTCGCCAACATAACTGATCAACCCACTCTATCCCTGCCCTTTTCTATTTTGATCTCACGACGTTGGATTTCATCACCAACTAGTGGTTTCATCGTGGGAAGGTTTGTTTGATTGATTGCTTCTCAGATTCATATTGTGTGTTGTTTTTTTTACTTAGTGGAACTTAGGTCAACTTAGTATTAACGACGTCAACTCCTGAGAGTACCAATGGAGGAACCCCTTGTCCTGGGGAGCCTTACACCTTTTCTTCTTTTGGAAACTTTGGTCCTCTGTATATTGCCATATTGAGTCTTCCAGGACTCACCATTGGATTACTAGTTTGGTTGTTCCCCACTTTGATGATCTCGAAGCCTCCCAATGTTTCAACTACACCTAATACTTTAGATGTCAGTACACCACCCACACATCAACCTCATGTCGAATTTTTTCCTTCTTCACCCATTAAGTCTCCTTCCCTTTCTCCTTCTTTGCCTAGCGAAAGATCTAAAGCAAGTAGCCAGGTTGATCAGAAGAAGAAGAAACAGAAAGAGAAGAAGAAGAAGAGCCTGAAAAGGACCAAGGTCCCAACAACATCAGATGTTGGATCCAAGAAACCAGTTACTGTTAATAGTACTAGGAGTGTTGATGAAGTCAACAAGATTAAAATAAAGAATCTTAAACCCAAATTCCCTTGCAGTCTTTGTAAGGGTGACCATTTTCTGAGGGATTTCCCTGGTATTCCAAAGGTCTTATAAATGTGGTCCTCCATGTCATTGGCCTCTGTCGGTCATGCCGATGATACCCCATCAACTAGTGATGTTAAGGTTGGTAAGAAGAAGAAAATTATCAAGTTCCCTTGCATGTTATGTAAAGGTGATCATTACCCTCACCTTTGTCCTCGTATGGACAAGGCTTCTTCTCTTTTGGAAAAACTTAAAAGGTTATCGTAAGATTTCCCCCGACCCATCGTTAGTTTATGGACTGGTCAATCCGGTTCCATCCCCATTCATTCTGGTTGATCAGATGGTCAATCTAGTTTCCTCCTTGATTCAACCACAAACCCAAGTAGTTGATCCAGTTCTGTCATCGATCGTCTCCACTCTTCATCAAAAGAGTGTAACCCAAGTGGTCAATCCATTTTCATCCTCAATTGATCCCACTCTCTCGTTAGAGGGTGACACCAAAGTGGTCGATTTGGTTCTTCCATCGGTCGATCCCACTCCTACCTTGACGAGTGACAAAGTGACTAATCTAGTCCCTTCCTTGGTCAGTCCCACCATTCATCTGAAGAATGCCAAAGTGGTTTCTCTGGTTACATCATCGATCAATCCCACTCTTCCATTTAGGAGTTCCAAAGTGGCTGATCTAGTCCCTTCCTTGGTCAGTTCCACCCTTCATCCGAAGAGTGCCAAAGTGGTTGCTCTGGTTACATCACTAGTCAATCCCACTCTTCCTTTGAAGAGTGCCAAAGTGGTTGATCCAAGTCCACCATTGGTCGATCCTACTCTCCCTCTAGAGAGTAAACCCGATGTTGCCCACGTTTTTCTCGTTGATACATAATCTATCGTGTCAGGGGGAATTCCTCCTTCTCCTGTGAAACCCCCTCCAAGTAATGAGGCCATCCTTTTTGATTGGGGTGCGCTAACTAGACCTCATATTCCCTCTCACATTCCTTTCCATATTATAGTACAGGTTTGTGGTCGACACCTTTCTCAAACACTGATAGATGAAGGTGTGTTTGTTAGTATTTTTTCTTTTGTTTCTTGGCACACTTTGGGTTGTCCTCAGCTTGTGTCAGTTACATAGAATCTGTTATCTTTTAACAGAAGAACCAACCCACCATTAGGGACCCTTCCTCATTTTCTTGTAACTTTGGGAGGGAAAACTGTCTTTATTGATGTCATGGTAGTCCAAGACCCCTTGGATTTTGCTTTACTCCTTGGGCAGGCTTATGTCTATGCCATGAAAGCTATTGTATCCACTCTTTTCCACGTGATATATTTCCCTCATGATGGAAGAATTGTGACTATTGATTAACTTTCATTCATCGGTCTTGACTAGATTACCTCCCTAAATGGTTCTTATATGCAGACAGTATCACCCCCGCCACATGTTAATTATGTGGCATTGTCTCCCATGACTTCAAATCCTTATGATTTAGATCTGGTAGTTGACATGGTGATTTCTTCGGTAGGATTATTGGAGCCTAATCTCCTTACCCCTGTCGTGGCCCTCGACATGTGTTCATTCGAGAGTATTTTTCTTCCATCCAATGAATATCTCTTGGAATCCATGACTGAGTTTTGTCCCTTGAAATGGTGTCCTTCTAGACCATTATCCTCTTGGAATCCATGATCAAGAAGAAGCCATGAGCATAGTTTCTCTTCTCTATGGAAAACTCGTTAAAAAATGAAACAATCACCTCTCCCTTCAAGTTGAGTCTTTCACCAGATCTCGTAGATGTTGAGTTGAGTCTTTTGTTAGGTCTCATTTTTGAACCTTCATTTCATCCACCTGTATCATTTTTCTCCATCTAGCATAGAAATTGGTGACAACCTAAAAGTCGGTGAATGAATTGAAGCTTGGGGGGCATGTCTCCAGCCTTTGATGATCATTCTAGAGTCAAACCAATAGCTTTCAAGCTGGGGGCAGAGTACTGAGCTTAGTCTTTGTTCTTTCTTGCGCTCGTAAAAACATGAGAATGTAACTGAGCAACCTTTTATCTCTTTTTCGGGCTCACATGGATATACGAAAAAGGAACCCCTTGGAGTCTCCTTTAATCTCTTTTCAGACTCTTTAAATGTGAAAAGATTGTCGAGTGATCTTGCTTCCTTTCCCACTCGTTAAAAGGTTTGAAAGGGAATCTTTCGAGTGATAATTTATCTATTTTTCAGCCTCGTGAGACTAATATTATGAAAAAGGAAAACAATGGAGTCATCTTTAAGTTCTTTTTCAGACTCTCTAAATATGAAAAACCACCGAGTTTACCTTCTCTGGACTCGTTAAACAATCATACATTGAAGGGCCCATATGGGACCGAACCCTTACTTCTTCTAGTTCGTTAAACAAAGGAAGAGGGACTTACTGAAGGTGAGTTATATCGAGAATGTGTTACCCTCCTTGAGCTCGTTAAATTACAAAGAGGTACTCATCTATCTAGATGGGGGAAAAATTGAAGGAAGCAAGCCAAACAGTTTTTGAGAACATTACCAGTAACTCTTAGAGTCGCCCTTGAACATGACACTTTGTCTTTGCGCACATATCTGTGTCAATTTCTTGTCGTTGATAGGGGATACATCAAGGCCCTCTTGCGACAAGTTTATCCCTATCGACTTCAACAAATTATCCATGGATTAGACCTAGAAACCAGTTAGTACCTTGGGACCTGTATGCCTCCTCGTGTCCGACAATGGGTTAACATCATTGACCTCTAATCAGATGATTCCATGGATGTTTGACTTCATCTCATATATTCACATTCATTGGAATGTACTAAGTACCTTGGGAATCATTGACATCAATGGTGATCTCCCTCACGCTTGTTAATGGTTCACCTCATTGACCAGTAATCAAGTGGTTTCTGCCATGTTCGACATCAAAACATCTATTTGCATGGTTAGATTCATACTAAATTGGGATCGGTAAGAAGACCCTGGGTTGAGTCGTCACTCTTATATGTAATTTTCCCAGGTTGCGAAGGAGTTTCTTTTGAACAATGACAGTTTCTTTTGAACAATGACACATATACTATTACATAGATCCACTTTGTATTGGTCGTGGCTATGTCTTTTCATCTTGTAGATACACTGTGTATTCTTCGTGACTACGATCAATTCAGGTCATAGGAGTATAGATCCACACTGTATCCTCGGTGGATATACCTTTTATCAGTATAATTATGGATCCGCGGTGTATTTTATGGCAGCCATATCTTGCAAGTCTTTATCACCCAAGCATAGGTATGCATGCCTTGGGTTTGAAACATGTCATAATATTTGTTGGATGTTTGTGTGCAACTTATATCAAGTTCTGTGCATCTATACCCTTTCTTAAAAAATTCTAAAAAGTACTTCAGTCATCACGTCTTCTAACTTCGTACTTTGGGGGGCAATCTGTTACACCTCAAAATTGCTCACTTTGATACTGTCGCAAGTGTCGTCATTACAAGTGTTGTAAGTGTCACATCTTGTCCACAAGTGTTGCATATTGGACACAAGTTTTATAAGTGTTGCTAACATCATACTACCTTCTTTCCTATGTCATGCCTCCAATGACATGACAGGGACACTTAGGACACCTCAAAGACTAGTTTTGAAGAGGAGGAATCAGACTATTAGAAGTACAATCCTTTTTCCACTAAAAGAACCACTCAAAAATGGGTTTTGGAGGGGAATGCTCCCCTATACACTGTCAGGGAGTGTTGGCGCTCCCTGGCCTTATTTGGGGGAGTGTTATAATGCTCTGGTGCCCCTTTTGGGGGAGCGCTACCTTGGTGAAATTTGGCTTGTTGAGAAGAATGAGGGAAAGATCTGCTCAATATCTGAAGGTGGTTGGATTCGAATATGATCTCAAGGCATGATCTTAGGGAAGATCCTCAACTTATCCCAAAGATCTCTCAAGTGGTTGGGTCTTTCCAAGCTTATATAAAGAGGCCTTCTCATTGTGAAAGGGGAGGGAAGGGAGGTATGAAACCTATGATCTCATACGCAACATACAGTACAGGAAGAGAGACATTGCAATAGCATCTAACTTATGATCTCATGAGGGAGATGTCATTTGAAGCATCAACATCTTGTATGTGGGTTATTTGAGTAAGGGTATGGACAAGGAGATCTTGGTGAAGCTGTTGCACTACATCCATGGCTGTAAGTAACACTTTTTTCTCATCAATATAATTTCATGCTTGGCCTATTTCCTTTGAAGTTTTTTGTGAATATGAACTTGTATTCTTCATAAGATAGATCTGTATTTGAGCTAATCTCAATAGAGTAGGAAGCTCATTGTATCTTTGTTTTTTCTACAGGACCTATTGAGGAGCTTAGGATTGAAGCTCAACTTGGACTTTGCAAGGACGAATGCCATGAAAAGGTATATATTTTTCTTCTTCCTCTTTGTACATTAACTTAATTAGATGTAAAAGGAAAGTTAGTGTCCATGTTAATAACTTTTTTGTCTTGGCCTTAAAGACTTAGGGACCTCAAGAGAATCCACTTGTCCATAGGAGGATTTCTCTTCAACAAGAGGTACTCGTTATGAAAATACTTCTTGAACTACTTCCAAGTGATCCTATTCACATTAATATGCTCAAATTTTTTCAGCTAGTCCAACCACATTGGATCTTTCCCATGTAAATGGTAGGTGGAAATAATGGCTTATAGGTTTGATGAATAGTTATGCAATTGAAAGTATCTCATGAGTCCAAGAAACCATGCCTCATAATCATCTTCCCTTTCACTTTCACCATCAAAGGATGGTGGCTTAAGCTTCCTCAACTCTCCTTGGAAACTTTCCACTTCATGCCTTCTTCTTTGGTTCCTAACAAAAGACACCTCTAGACTACTTATGGATTCACCAGATGCATAAGAGTTTCTTGCTGCGTAAGGAGGTGAGTGGTTTCTATGATTTCTTCTAGCACTTCTTGAATAACCAACTTTCTTGTGGTTATCTCTTATTTCATGATACCTGCCTTCTTCCTCTTTTTTTTGAGTTTGATCCCCTCTTTGTTTAACTCTACAACTGATTTAAACTCTACATCACTTGATCATTTATTTATTTTTGTTCTCTCATCAACCTCTCATTGTCTTCTTTGTAACTTGTAGTTGTAGTTTCAATATCCCCACGGTCTCTATCAGGGTTTATTTTTTCCCTCTTCCCTTGTGTCCATTGGATTCTACCTCTGCATTACTAACACTGATATTTTAACCTTGGGACTCTTTATTATGGTTGTAATATCCTTCTCCATATTCCCTCACTTGAATGTATTCTTACAATGGGATCATAAGCTTACACACCCCTAACTCTACAAAATGTTCAAGGAACCATTTTGTTCGGGTTATTATAAAAAAAATTAGTTGTCAAACATTGCTACATGTCTCATTTTTCTTCTCAATTCATGAAGAACAAATATATGAGTCTTCACAAAATAATTGTTCCTTATTATTTTCCTCGAAATCCTATGTCTCAATTGCTGAAATATAGCTTCAATTTGATATTAGAGTTGAAAGTCAAATCTACCTAAAGGAAATTACACTTTCATCCCCCCCCCCCCTTTAGCTGATACAAAATTGAATTATGCAAAGGGACATCCCTCAAACAATACCCCTAAGTGACCATGGCTCAAAACCATGGGCTTAATCCTTCCTTAGTGCCTCGTTCTATTTTCTTCTAGATGGGAGCTTGTGTGAACAACATGATTGAGGGTTGGGTTACCTCCTAGGCCCTTTTCACCTTATCATGAAACTGGTGCTAGGAACAAGTAATATGAACTTCGGCCTTCAGTTATTCTCTATTGTGAAATTCCAATTTCTCTCGAAGCTACACTTTTCGGAAGTCCTCACTAACTCCACCATAAAACATTGGAAGGTCATGATTTGATCTCCCATTGAATGGACGGCCCCGCCCCCAGTTGGAGGATTCAACAAAAATCAATGGTTGTGACTTAATTAGATTTTGATATGGGTGAATCTCTACCAATTCGAAAATTCAACACTCTTGGCTCCTAGAAATTAAGTTCCCATGTCTCTCCATTCCCCCGTAGTGACAATAATATGAAGTACTTACCATGCTCCTCTTGCTTGATCCAACGGTTGAGAGAGGTCCCGAATGGATCTTCTATCGATGGGTTGCGTGCCTTCGCGACTTTGGGCTTCTACCCTTGTCACTGACATAAACTTGGACACACCTAGATTCACATAATTCCATAGATGACATGACATGCTGACGTCACCTAGGGTGACGTCGACCCGTGGCACATGTTTCATGTGTCACTCAAAAATGGACATATCGGGGTCCAAAAGTTGTTAAATCCGGGTGACACATGTCCCCAAAGGACCCCCTGCCATGTGTTAGGATATTTAGACACTTAGGAGTTAGTTAAGATCTACTTGGTCTAATGTGTCGTTAGGTAAAAGTGTGTTTCTTAGTGTGCTTCTTTAGTATGCATTAGTACACATTTGTAGTTAGGATATCCGACGATGACGATATGTTCCCAACACAGAGTGATATGACGATTCATATTCTCCTCGATCTTAATGACCATTGATTCATGGATTAACACCCGATTGGTCCATGATCTCTATTTAAATATCATGGAGGTTCATTTTTCGATGATCGATTTTGAGAAAATCTCTTGTAAAATCTCTCTGTAATCTTTTCCTTTGCATTAATAAACTACTCCAGGTGGTTGCATAGGCTAGGGGCGTAGATGTTTCCCCATAGAGGTTTTACCACATCAAAACATCGATGTTTTGACCTTTTATCTGGTTGTGTGAGTGGATACTAAAGGTGTTCGTCCTCTGTTGGAATACTTGTGTTATCGAACATCATATCAGAGCCTATTTGAAGACCTTCTCCTATTGTAGATCGATATCCTGAATCTGAGTTGTCTCATATCAATTCTCTACCCTTTTCATACATTTCTGGGCTAAGAGGACTATTTCATTGTGTCTGGAGTGCTTGTTTTATTCATGAACGCTTTTATTTTCACTCGAAAGGGTTTTCGTTTTTCCAAGATATGACCATTTTAGCTAGATTCAAAGGTATAAAGCCTGGATACGCCCTTTTTAAATTTTTTGCAGAGTACTATTTCGGTTTTATATTGTTTGTTTCTAGGTTTCTACTCTTTTAGATCTGTGTATTCTCATTCACCTATTCCTTATGTGATTTTCAAAAATTAGAAACAAATAGGAAAAGATGCATTTTTGGGGTAAGCTAACCGAGATTTAACCCTTGTTGTCATCGAAAACCAATTTTCTTTTTTTTGTGTGAAAATAGTTTTTTTTCAACAACAACACCCTCAATCCTCTTGCTAAACAATACAATATTTTTTTCTATCCCACTAGGTTAAAATTTTCCTTATTAAGTAACATGTATTGAGTTCAAGTCTCTTTTTGTTATTTTTTTTTTGAAAAATTTCATGCTCCATTGTAAAGTGTATTTCACTTCAAGTATAAAAGTGAATCATTATACGTAGCTTTTAGAGTAATTTATTTTGCATGCAAATTTTCTTTTATAAAATAACTTCATTGTAAAAGTGATCCCCACTTCTTTCTATAAAAGTGGGTGACTTCATAAAGCAACTTAGAGCATCACGTGGTCCTTTGGTTGTAGTTTATGCATTTTTTTAAAACGACGTAACTTTCACATCCGAAGTCCGTTTTCAATGTCGTTTTTTTTTAAACTGCCTAATTTTTCGAGATCATTTCATACAAATCATCATTTTAAGTTTTTAAATCTATATTATCCACATATGTAATATGGCTTCTTCAAGTAATATTTTCCTTACTAGCACAAATTACTTCCAATGTAAATCTCATATGGAGGATTTATTAATAAGTAAAGGATTGTATCAGATTACCTTGGGAAAGGACATAGAACCTACTGATGTTTATAATAAATTCAAATGAGATAATTGGAATGATGAAGCATGTGTCATAATCAAAATGTCAATCTCTCATGATTTAAGGTTCCACCTTCAAAAAATTGATAAACCCAATGAAGCTTGGGAAAATGTTGAATCTGTGTTTGGTAAACACAATATTATTCAAGCACAACTGTTAGAAAATCAATTATTGAATTTAAGTCTAAGTGTTTTTTCTTGCATTGAAGACTATATATATAAGTTTAAAACAATTAGAATTTTATGTGAAGAATGTAAGATAAATATGGTTGGAGAGCATTGCATCTATCTTGTTCTTTCTAAGCTAGGTATTCCATATTTTTTGTTTGTATCTATATTTTATTCAATGAAAGAGTCTCTAGGGACATCTTATCAAAAACCCACTCTTGAGTCCTTTTGTGATGCTTTGATTTGAGAGAAAGATAATCTTGTACAACTTGGAGTGATCAATAATGTTGGTACCTCCATCAAAGCCTTATTCATCCACCAAAAATATAAAACCAATAATCCCAAGAAGAAACATCCTTGCGACAAGAGAAAGAAACATAAGGATCCCAAACCCACTCAAACAACTTCCGCTCCTAATGGTGACAAAGGAGAAAAATACGAAAATAAAAATACTCATGGACATTGCAACTTTTGTCATAAATATGGTCATGATGAGTCCAACTATTTCAAGAAGATGGAAGATTTAGAAGAAGTGATGAAGAAGTACAACATAAGTATTGATTCAACTTCTTCTTCTTCTTCTCATTGACATGCACTTTCTGCTTCTGGTTTCTCCTTCAATACAACTTCTACTTCTTCTTTTGATGTGTGTCTTATTGATTGGGGAGAATCTTATCATATATCTAAAGATAAAGACGTATTTGCTTCTCTAAATGAATGTAACACCAAGAAACTATTTATTAGTGATGATAGATCTCTTAGTGTTGTACGATCTGGAACATTTCAAGTATAAAATGGTCATCTCAATGATGTATTATGTTTTCCATTTCTTTCTTGTAACCTTCTATCACTATATCAAATCATTCATTCAAGTGAAGGTAAACCGTAGAGTTTTCACCTAACCAAGTTGTAATCAAGGATCTAAAAGATCCTAAGAATATTCTTGCAACTAGAATTGTTGATAATATTACCAGGTTCTACATGTTTGATAACTTTGGTTCATCATATTTTTCATCGGTTCTTATTTATCATAGCAATGACTTGAGAAAACTTTGGTATTAGCAGTTTGGTCATCCAAACTATCTCTCATTGCAGCAACTATGTAATCAACAGATGGTGACTAGTCTTCCTCTTGTTTCATGTAGAGATGGTGCTTCTGCGGGGTGTGTTCTCGACAAACATCATCGGGGAATTTTTGAGAAATGTGCCTCTTGGAACACCTCGGGCCCTTTGAAACTTCTTCATAGTGATTTGTGTGTTCCACATTCTTCTCCTTATTTTTCTGGGTACACGTATTTGTTAACTTTCATTGATGACTTTTCCAGACGTACTTGGTTTTACTTCTTAAAAATTAAGAGAGAAGTTTTTTACAAGTTTTTGACCTACATGGCCCTTGTAGAAAAGAAACTTGGACATAAAATTCAAAGGTTAAGAACATATAATGGAGACGAATATGTGAACACTAATTTTACAAGTTATTGCACTACATAGGGAATTCAAATGCAACACATTGTTCCATACACACCATAAAAAAATGGTGTTTTTGAGAGAAAGAACCACACATTAAAAAAAATGGATCATTGTATGATCCAATACAAGGGATTAATGCTAAAGTATTGGGCGAAAACCATCAACTGTGAAAATTACATAGTAAATCATAGTCGCAGAAAGGATCTTAAAAACATAACATTGGAAGAATCTTGAAATAAAATTAAACCAAACGTAAATCACTTCCGTGTATTTGGAAGTATAGCATGGACTCATGGACTCACATTCTTGATGAAAAAAATGAAAGAAATGCAGCGTAAAAGTGAGAAGTGTATATTTGTTGGTTATTTTGAAGATGTAAAAGGTTATAGAATTCTTCAATCACATTGTGATAAAATTATAATTGGAAGGGATGTTAAATTTGATGAAAATATCTTAGCGTACAACCCTAATTCTAGTTTGTACCTTATTTTTGCACAAACACCATCTCCACTGCTTCCTATATGGGTTCGTTCAACATGAGAATCAACTAGTGATATTGTCGTTGATCCTTCATATCAATGTCGGACACGTTCAAAGTTCCAACGATCCTCTTCTCTTTTGGCTCAAGTTTCAGAGACTCATGATCAAGAGACATTTGCAGAAGCTTCAAGTCATCCAGATTGGGATACAACAATTAATGAAGAGTGTTATGACACAGTTTGTACTTATTTCAAAGGATAAGGTATAGGGAAGGAAAATTGATGTAACGGGAGGTTATCCACCACTATCACCTCAAAGGGATACCTCTTTATATTTAGGGTTGATAGCCTAGGGGAGACATCCCCAGTGAACTGGGGGTTTGAGAACGCAAAAGTTAAAGTTTCTATCAAAATTTCCCCTCTAATAATGATGATACTAAGAGGGGGGTGAATCAGTATCAAGTACAATTTAAAAAAAAAAATTAACTTATACTTAAACCATTCAATTATATCCAATGAGAAATGAACAATAGTGTAAGAGTTACACCAATACACCACAATACACCATGTACAATATATGAGAAATAATCAATAGTTTTCGTTCAAGGGAACTAATGACTTCCAAAGGTAGCTACGGCTTCCAAATGTAGAGGGAGGGATAAAACTCCAAGAGGAAGATACAATACTCCAATATCAAGAGATAGTCGAACTCTCCATCCTTGCCCCTTCCTTCCACCCAAGAATATATGAGAGATAATAAAACTTTACATTAAATCATCACCATCAACCAATCATCACATAGAACCTGATATTACTTCCCGAGACTTCTTCAATTTCTGCAATTCTTCAATTCTTGGAGTACTATGATCCTATAGATAATATTACTCGATGTGTTCTCTGAAACTCCTCCAATTTTCACTCCTTGAATCCTCCCCAAAAAGAGGTTATAGAAAGAATGGTAGACTTTATTTAATTCTAGTCTATTTAGAACACCCAACTTGTACAGCATGCCCTGCACTCAATATTTAACATTTGATTCTGAAACTCACACAAAAGAAACTAAAGTCCATAATATTTCCAATGGAAGTGGTCCCACTTTATTTGGATTCTTTATTAATAATTTATGACTGTTTTACCCAGAACACCTGTTTATTGACTAGCTTTAGGACTGGTCACAAACCTTATCTTCCACAGAGTGTATCTCCATAATTATAGCGAATCAAGAGCTGAAATTTTTACCAGAGGTACCTTGATATGTATTATAAATACCATAGAGATTTCACCATCTGAATCATTCTAGAAAATTTTTTATAGGAAAAATGGTAATATGACCTGAAAATAACATACCTTAGAACACATCACCAAAAGACTTTATCCTCCCTTGAAATCTGACCTTCTTTTACTTCTTATTTCCTCTGAAATTCAACTTGTATCAAATGAATGTATAATGATGTTTATTTATACCATTTATGTCACTTCCTTTTAACATTAGGGTCGACTTGAAACTTTGTTATTTTGTAATTTTTTCTTTAATTATCTCCAGGGCCTACATGTACTTCCTTCTTCAATTCACTTTGTCATCTTAAAAAATTCATTTCTCATCAACCATGAGGATCCACATGACATGCCACATACCACCGGAAACAAAATGATGTATACTATCCATTCATGGGTGTTGTATATGCATGTGCATTGTCCTTCATGTCCAAATACCTTTATCAATCTTGCGGTCCAAAACCCATGACTAGGGTTGACATCAATGACAACAACCAATATTTCAACAATCTCCCCCTTTGTCATTGATGGCAACACTCATGCTCCCCCTATCATCATGATCCCAATTTCTCTCCCCCTTTGACATCAATGGAAAAGGTTAGGGCTTCTCTCCCTGAGTTTAATGGGAAAATGTAACTCTCTCCTTTGGGGCTGCTCCCCCTGAACATGTGGCACTCAATAACACTTCATCCTTATTTTTGGTATTTGGGACAATTTCTTCCATAGAATCCTTTTGTGTGGCTTCTGTCTTCTCTTTCTTCTTCTTGTCTAGGATGTATATGTTGTTCGGTCTTCTTGTTGTAGTTGCAACCAATCTTCCTGAGTTATTTTCTC
>ML800239.1:58576-77464 GCA_009831015.1 Picea engelmannii | reverse complement strand
CATTGTCTATGTACCATTCATCTTCTTCTTTAAATTCTTCAGCGGTCAATGTTATTCAACAATCTTCATTGTTTGAAATCTCTTTCCTTCTCCATACTGTGGTTGGCATAGGGACATATTCATTCATATATCTACAATATCGTGCTTTGTGACTAAGATAATTGCATTTGTAGCATACAATATTTTTGTCCATCAACGGGTAAAATGAATTATAACTTCTATTGACAAATCCATGATTATTTCCATATCTTCTATTTACACCATTCATGTTTCTTGCGTATTTGTTCCTTTCATTGATTCTGCAATTAATTGCCTGATGTCCAAAATTTTTGCAAGTATAACAATGACCAAGAAAGAAATTTTGATACCTGGGAGAGTAAGTGACCATCTTTGTGATGTAGTCCATTTGGGTTCATGATCTACTCTTTTGTAGTTTCCTTCATACATATTGAATCTTCTTTGATTCCTGAAGGTAGGAGGTCTTCTTGGATATTCATCTCTTTTGTAATCATTCCTTCTTTCTGGTATGCCGGTCCACTTCTCGTCAACTGTCTGTGTAGCTCTTTCTTCAACCTTCTTGTTGGTATTTACATCTTCTTTGTATGAAGTTTTACCCATGCATACAAGATGTGTTAATTCTTTTGGCACTTGAGAGTTTCTTAAGCTCTTCCTCAATGAGACAACTTCTTGTTCAAGTTTCTCACAATCTTCTTCTTTCTTTATCATTTGGACGTTCTTTACTTATGCTATTCTTCTTGCTTCTTCGAGTAGAGTTTTCAAGGAAATGGTGTCTTCTCTTAGTTTCTGAAAGTCTTTTAATTATTTCTTTAAGCTTACAACTGTCTTTTCATAACTACTAAATTCACTTCTTAGTTTTCTATGTGTGTCTTTGAGCTTGCTATATTCAATCTCAACATGCTTCAATTTTTTTTTATTCTCATCTTCTTGTTGAGTAATTTCTACTTCATGATTTTCTTCTTCTTTATTGTCATCTCTTTCAATCCTTGGATGTGGACATTCAAATTCAACATGTCCTACTCCTTCACAATTAAAGAAAAAGAACTGACCTCTATTTTCTTCTTTGAAATCTGAGATGATGTAATCTTCTTCAACTTCTTCTTCTTATTCCATTGCATAAAGGTATTCTAGGTTGTCCCAAAGCTATTTTGCTAATGCACATGATCCCACCTTGGATTTCACTGAATCTGTCAATCCATCCAGGATGGTATCTATTGCTAGTTTGTTGTTCCTTTTTGCTTCCTTCTGAGTTGTAGTCTTTGGTTTCTTCAAAGCATTGTATCCTGAAGCAAATGAGAACCAAACATATGCCCCAAGATATTTCAAGTAAGTTTCCATTCTATTTTTATAGTATTAAAAATTCCTTCCATCAAATGGTGGAATCCCATTTGGAATGTTATCTTCCATTTCTGCATAGGATTTTCCTTCCAGTGGTTAAACTGTATTGAAGGTAACCCGCTTTGATACCAATTGATGATAGTGAGAGGGGGTGAATCAGTATCAAGTAAAATTTAAAAACCTTTTTCAAATTATACTTAAACCATTCAATTATATTCAATGAGCAATGAACAATAGTATAAGAGTTACACCAATACACCACAATACACCATGCACAATATATGAGAAATAATCAATAGTTTTTGTTCAAGGGAAGTAATGACTTCCAAAGGTAGCTACAACTTCCAAATGTAGAGGGAGGGATACACCTCCAAAAGGAAGATGCAATCCTCCAATATCAAGAGAGAGTTGAAATATCCATCCTTGCCCCTTCCTTCAACCCAAGAATATATGAGAGATAATAAAACTTTACATTAAATCATCACCATCAACCAATCATCACATAGAACATGATAATGCTTCCTGAGACTTCTTCAATTCTTGGAGTAATCTGATCTTGTAGATAATATTACTCAATGTATTCTATGAAACTCCTCCAATTTTCACTCCTTGAATCCTCCCCAAACAGAGGTTATAGAAAGAATGCTAGACTTTATTCAATTATGGTCAATTCAGAAGACCCAACTTGTACAACATGCCCCACGCTCAATATTTAACATCTGATTCTGAAACTCGTACACAAGAAACTAAAGTCCGTATTATTTCCAATGGAAGTGGTCCCACTTCATTTGGATTCTATATGAATAAATTATGATTGTTTTACCCAGAACACCTATTTATTGACTAGCTTCAGGACTGGTCACAAACCCTGTCTTCCACAGAGTGTATCTCCATAATTATAGCGAATCAAGAGCTGAAATTTTTACCAAAGGTACTTTGATATGTCTTCTCAATGCCATAGAGATTTCACCATCTGAATCATTCTAGAAAAAATGTTATAGGAAAAATGGTAAGATGACCTGAAAATAACATACCTTAGAACACATCACCAAAAGACTTCATCCTCCCTTGAAATCCGACCTTATTTTACTTCTTATTTCCTATGAAATTCGACTTGTATCAAATGAATGTATAATGATGTTTATTTATACCATTTATGTCACTTCCTTTTAACATTAGGGCCGACCTGACACTTTTTTATTTTGTAATTTCTTCTTTAATTATCTTCAGGGCCTACATGTACTTCCTTCTTCAATTCACTTTGTCATCTTCAAAAATTCATTTCTCCTAAACCATGAGGATCCACATGGCGTGCTACATACCACTAGAAACAACATGATGTATACTATCCATTCATGGGTGTTGTATATGCATGTGCATTGTCCTTCATGTCCAAATACCTTTATCAATCTTGCGGTCCAAAACCCATGACTAGGGTTGACATCAATGACAACAACCAATCTTTCAACAAACAAGTCACACTGATCACAAATTCCAAGGTTTTTAACCAATGAAGTAATGAAGAATTAATATGTACCTGGCCAAAACAAGTCAACAAGAAAATATATCTTTTGCAAGTACAACTTGTTGTTAGTACTTCATAAAACCATGTACTTTACCAATAAAAGAAATATTTGATATATGGCGAAGATTTTTTTTTTTTATAGAAACAATGTTTATAAGATAATAACTTCAAAATAAATGCCTTAAAACGACTTCAGAATGACCAATAATAATTACTCATTAACACCAAAATACTAGTATTTGTCAGAAGCAAGTAAGGCAGTGTATTAATAAACCTTTTCAATTGATTTTAGGTGATTTTAGTGCTGCAATAGATGGTTGTGGATTAATTTTTTAACAACAACAAATAAGTTAGTGGATTAGACTATTCTAATGTTAGGAGTAGTTAGTAGAGAGCTTAAGGTATAGGTTTTGATAGTAGTTTTTGTCAATCACTCAATAGAAAGTCTTAGATCAATGATATTTTGGGGTAAATGGAGTCCTTTTAGGCAATGAAAAATATTGAAGCAAGAAATTTTAATGAGAGAACTAAAGACAAGAGGGTTAATAATTGAAGCGTTGGTAGCCCAAGGCTTCAATTACCAAACACTAAGGGAAAAATGGCTACTAAGAAGTAGGTAACCCTAGGCCGTAGTAGTTTTTCTCCTTTTCTAGTTCAAAGATGAATTGGATGACGAATTAGATGAAGAAAAATGTTCTAGGGTGTTGAAATGGGATGGCCCTTAGCAAAAGCTTCAAGAAAAACATCTTTCTAGCATAATCTAGTAGGTGAAAGCTATTAAGGCAAGGACAATAACATGTGTTGTAGCCTCCTAGGGTTTTAAGCTAGCAATTTCATAATCATAGTACAAATTCAAGATAAATGTAACTCTAACCATTCAATGAAGAAGAATTGTGGAAAATTTACTTGCATCCACCAAGAATCATCTAGCAAATACTCTAGTTGAACAATTCCACCAAGAAAAATGCTAAAATAGTCCAAAATAAGCCTCCTTCAAGAAGTGCACACCAAATTTCAGCCATGTAACCCTATTTAGGGCACAAATTTAATACCTCACACTTATGTGAGTGAAAGATGATCAAATAATATAAGGGAAAATCCCTTATTTATACAATTAAAATGACAAGAATTAGGTCAAAATGGCCAACATGGCTAGTTTACATGTAATATCGAGTTTATACATTAAATGAAAAATTAAAACCCTAAATCAAGAAAAAATGGTGACATCATTCCCATTTAGGGTGACGTTAGGCCTCTCAAGTGAAACGTTGGCCTCCATGAGCAAAACATTAGGCCTGCCAAGGCCTCTTGATCAATCCATACATGTCACTTGGCACACAACTGCCTCCGAAGTGTCCATAAAATGTTGGGTGACGTCAAGGATCATAGAGGTTACATTATGGGCCTTCTGAGGAATACATCATAGTGGGATGTAAAGATCCCCCTGGGTCCAGGACTTCCAGCCTGTCTCTGCTAGAACGTCCTCCTCTCTCTCTAGTGAAAACCTCTGATCTATGTCAGCCCCTAGCTGGGGTCTCAACATCCATCTGGTGGGATTTTATCCCTATGGACGTCTAAAATAATCATCTCCCCATGTGTAACTTTATGTCGGGTGTGGCCCTACAACAACAACAAGTACGCTTTCCATGGGCTCATAAGTCACATGGATCATAGCAATGTCAATCACATATAATAATTAAATTATTTAAACATGTGCATAAAACCCCATTTTCCTAGAGTGCTCAAAGATGTTATCCTATTCTACAAGCCAAGTTTGGAGGGGACGTTAGGATGTCCTATTGGGATAATTCTCATTGGACATGGGATGTTTCCAGATGAATACAAATCCAATCCATGTAAGCGGATGAGGTGGTAAGGGATGTCTGAGCAATGGGTGTAGTGATGACAGGGGAATGTATGGCTTACTTGTGGGTACCTCTAAAGAGTGTGAGTTGTACCTTTTCATAGATAAAAATGCTTCCAATCCCATTCAATGTATTTTATATTTTTTATCTTTTTTATTTTTCTTTCAAGATACTAGTTAGGGGAAACTTCCCTCGCGTGGTGACTAGTGATGACAATGTTACCCAAAATCATTTCATAGAGATGAGACAGATGGCTCGTGATGAGACCCCCTTTCTCTTGGCTATGACACCAAGAGACACTACCTTGGTGTGGTGACCAACTTAACGGTATTTTCATAACGCTACATGCCCATGGACCTAATAGGCTAGCTTGTGATGAGACACCCTATCCTCCAACTAGGTCTTGATTATATTATTTTATGGGTCTCTCTATTTCTTGCTGAGAAGCCTTTTATTTCTTTCTTGGGGATCCCCGGGTGAAGCATCTGAAGGTTTTTTAATTTTTTATTTTATCTTTTGCCAGATACTTTTACCCTCTAGGCCTTTATCCCCTTCTTCCCACAAGGTAAGGTACAACCCTTTGCTAGATTAGCAAACCTAATGCCCGAACCAATTCAGGGGATGAATGAGAGGGAAAAAAATAGAAAGTGATAAGTATGGTGGGAGTGGATGATGACCTTTCATGAACCCACCCAGTGGAAACTAAAACCCTATGGGAAACCTTGAAAATATCTTTGTTTCAAGGTGGATAGATGAGATCTGTTCGGGAGAAGCTAGAAATCCCTCAGAATCATTGGATCCAGGTAAGAAGCATGAGTGTTAAATGATTGAGTCCTTTAGACTTCGTTTATTTAGTAGTTTTCATGTGTTTTTTGTAAAGGAGGAAAAAGTCCCGAAGTCCAAAGAAAATATGGGTCGTTGGTTGACGGGGACACGTGTCCATGGATTAATGAATATCTAAAGTATGACTATACATGGGATTGTGATTCAAATGTACTTTGGCATGAAAAGGATGAATTCTTGAGGCCCAAAAAAAATCCAGGTCATTCATTATCAGGGACACATGGACTGTGGATTCCTACCCTTCACCACTTCGATGTTTGAAGATTTGGGAAACAATGTGTGTTGAAGTATCAGAACTCCCAAAGCCTAGTGTTTCAGAGTAGATAGCAGTTTTTGGATATTGGGGAAGCATGGAATATCGATCCTTGAACCTCCAGGAATTTTCCAATTCGATGTTTGAAATATTTGGAAGGTGTTACAATTAGAACTCGTGAAGCCCATAGTGTCGAAGCACCAGTCCTAGAATTTGCTAGTTCATTGTTCATAGGTTTTGGAATGTGGTGAGGGAAGGGCTATCGAAGCCTAAAGCTATGGAGTGTAGAAGTTTCCTCTTTTGAAATTTTAAGCCCTAGGTTTTGGCCCAGGGTCACTTGAAGACTCCGCTGGAGTAAGGATACCCTCACGAAGATGCGTTTTCATGTAAGTAAGGAAGAAAAGGCTTGTGGTAAATGATTCTAAGGGTTATGTGGGGACCTAAGAGCCACTTTGGATCCTTTTTAAATCAATCCTAGAAAGAAAGGTCACGCGAGCTAGCAGAGGAGGAGAGGGGTTTTCATCAAGTGGTATCAGAGCATTGGAATAAGCTCTATGAAAAAGGAAAATTTAAAATCATGCCTCCAAGGAGACACAGGGAGAGACCTATGGTCAATGCAACCATGGAGAATTGTAATGTCCCCAAGGCCAAGCCCTGTTGTAAATCATGTCTATGAAATATAAAGTTTGCATTATGAATTGTAATTAGGTTTTATAGGCTAGTGAGACAAGTTTATATATGATGGTGGGCTTATGTGTTATTAGATCGGGAAGCCTAAGTGTTGAAGGCCAGGAGCCTGATTTTTGTACATGTAATTATGCACAGTATTAATACAAAACATCTTTGTGTGTGGACTGACCACGATGAATGAGTGATGGGGGAATAAGCATGCACAAATCCTGGGTAAGGGAAAGAGGGTTGAGAGGTAGGAAGAGGGGATAAGTTGTGCGGGCTTAAACCCTTGAGAATAATATTAAATTATTATTCTAAAAATGATGTGTGAAACGTGTTTTCCTTGATCCCAAATACCTGGAAGGGGGAACACGTGCATAAAAGTGCACACCAGCTGATGAAGAGAATGCAACCTCATGGGTGACATGTGTCGGCCCAAGCACATGCAATTTAACCTAGGAAGTGAGTCGTGTTGGGGGTTTGCTTCCCATTTTTCCACAGATGGTTGCACCTGAGTGGGTTCGTCGAGCATTCCTCCATCCATCACCTGAGTTAGGGAGTCCATTCTCCATCTTTCGTCTGAACGGGCGGGAATTCCCGATCGACCTTTGTTGGGTGTTTTATGCTGGATCCTTTACCTGAACCATGGGAGTCTCTGCATGGAATCTCTATACACATTACACATCTATGAAACTAGAGCCATGAGTCTGTCTTTTATTGTTGGTTGGCGAAACCCAAAGTGTCGCGTAATTGCTGAGACTTGTTATGCTGAAGCATCTTTCTGTCACCTGTTTTGGGAAACCCATGTTTGTTGTCACAGTTGACTGTGGTAGCCACGTAGTTCTTGGCTGGGTGTGGTTTGTTGCTATTGTATGTTCGTTACTGAGCCTTGTTGTTTTTATGCTTTGTACAGGAACGAGATTAAGGAAATTGGTTGTATGACCTGTGTGTAACCTCTCTCTAGGTGAAGGAGGTGATTGTTATTGAAGAGGCAGGTTTTACCAAGCCTATGAGCGACTCTCTCTAGGTGAGAGAGTGCAGGGAGGAAGAAGAGAGATCCTGGAAGGAACCTTGTAGCTGCCACAGATCTCAGATATTTTCGGTCTGGTTTGTTGCTGAAGCCCAAGGCAAGGGAGGTTATCAGCTAAAGGACCGTCTAGGTGACAGAGAAGGTGTATACTCATGGGGTGGGACAGGCATGTGGGGAAGGAGAGTTTGTGGGCAGTGGGCATAAGTGGTTCCTGTGAGAGAATCCTCCTTCTTTTATGTGTATTCTTCCTATAAACCTTACATATCCTAGGATTCCTTATCTGGTGGAGCTTAGTCCTAGCTCGGGGGTGACCTACTACTGAGAGTGATGAGCAGCATGGTCTAAGGTTGGGAGGTTCATGGAAGGTCTACACATATTTGGTGGTTCGAGACAGTTTCAAAGATAAGTGTCACTATGTTTTGTAATTCTGTAATTAATTAAATTGCATACCTGTGATTCTTGCAATGTTATCACATATTTTCTTGTGCATATGAATTATTGTTATTTCCATTAATTATGAAATGCTAGCAGTAATTCTGTGTTTAACTGTAATTAAGCATTTTAAGTTCATTAGAATGGATAATGTGTTACAGAAGTGTTTTTCCATGTAGTAGCATTGGCCCGACCATGGGGTTGATGGCCGGGGGTGTTACAGTATGGTATCAGAGCCTAGTTTCAATGTTGAGCCTACATGGGCCGGATAAGTGGTCTTTGGACCGAGGTTTTGAGAAGAAATTGTGTCTGGAGGACTAATTTGAGACCTTAGAATGTTTCTGAGTGTCAACGGACTACTTGACCGTGTTACAAAGCTCAAGAGGTGTAGCAGTATTATAAAACTACAAATGGCGTGGTATATGGCCATAGGGAGAGAGAGAACTCCACACCAGAAGTGTTGGATCCATAGAATCTATTTGGGAGGAAAGGAGAACCCTCACTACCGTCAAATCTAGAGAAAGTGCAGAAGGTTTAAAACCCTTTTGAGTTGCACAAGAGTGTGGAAATTGCGATACGTGAAATCCCGAATTCGTCAGGACCGTCCATCGAAAAGGGCGCATGGAGAGCAATCAACCTTTTGTTGACTCATGAATTGAAATGGTCTAAGGGTGAGTTCGTGAGAATTCACGAAACATAAATTCACGATTGGATCACAACCGTCGATCTAAGAGAGATCTAGACTGTTAATTGTCCAGGAAGAAATCAACATTTTGGGAATAGGGAGGACAAAGGTGGAAAATCCTTCAACCTCGTGATACACAAAATCACGATATGAAAAATGTCGATGAGATCTAAGTCATGAGATTATGGGGAATTAGGACCATTGGATCAAGTAGATGATAGACCATAATTTTGGAATTTTGGCAAATGAAAGTTCAAGATGTGTGGATGCACGAACTCCTTATGCCCGAAACTTCGAAATGAAAAGTGAAAGTAGTGGGGCCCCATGACATCGCTGGGAGTGAGGTGGACCTTCTTAGGGACACCATGTGTCACTACCTTTGTGGGAGAAAATTGTGCTATGGGCTCGGAGGGTAAGGAAATTGAATTTTCGGAAGTCGGGGGTTGGAGAGGGAAGCGAGTATGAGAGCCTCAAGGACCAAAACCCTGAAACCGGAAGTCCCGAAGTCCTGAAGTCTTTGAATATGGAAGAACCATAGTGGATTTTAACCATTGGATGTTGGGTAAACATGGACCATCGATCCACATGATTTACGTAAATTCAGTAAATCGAAACTCCAGGAGATAGATGTGTGTGCCTTAAACTCTTCAAAGGTCAAAATCCCAAATAGCACCTAGTAGTATAGCATTTGGTCACGAACTTTGGTTACAAGGGTAGGGAGAAAGAGGGAGCTATCACCCAAAACTTACAGAGCCGAGAAGAACTCGAAAAATTTGTGAAGTCAAAGCATTTTCTTAAATCTGAATGGTTTTGAATGTGTGGAATTTGCTAAGAATGATGACCTAACAAATCCCTGTTGTCTGCACGTGTGTTTGCAGAAGCTTAGCAAGTGCCAGAACCAAATAGGGTTTTCATTGAGAGAAAAGAATGGAAGAGGTGTGGATTGCCTCCAATTCAGAGAACAAAAGAGAAGGAAGGAATGTCAACTTGGGAGTCGAAGGATAAAATGCTAATGGGAAAGGAAAAGAGATGGATAAGGAAGGACACATAATGAAAATCATTGAAACATTGTAGAAAGATGCCCAGGTTCACCGAGTTGATAGCTGAACGCTCATGAAAGTTAGGGATAAGCAGGGTGAATTTAACTTAAGGATGTTGAAGAGTCTGAAAAGAATAGAAAAGAAATTGGAAAAGGAGAGTGACTCAAGCAAGACAGAGAGTCACGAGACCCCTGAGAGGAAAATAATATCAAGGAGTGTTAGCACACATCGTCGTCACTCCCCAAAGCATTCCAGTAGGGAAGCACATAGTAGTTCAATCCCATCTCCTACCATAAAGCACAAGAGATCTAGTATGGATGAATTGAAAGCGGAAATGAGCAAGATCAATCCTCCAACGTTCGATGGAGAACATAAGAAGGAGGACGATGCCGAAACTTGGTTGCTGGGTATGAGGAAATACTTTCAACTATAGAATTATTCCTCTCATGCAGAGGGCAGGATTGCCATGTATCAACTGAAGGGAAAGGCATCCATGTGGTGGGATCAACTTGTGCAGGTGTAGCACATCAGGGAAAGGGAAATCACATGGAAATAATTGAAGAGGTATTTCGAGAGGAAATACTTAACTAAAATATATTATGAAAGAAAGACGAAAGAGTTCTTTGAACTCAAGATGGACAACAAGACCATTGATGAGTATGAACGAAAGTTTTTGAAATTACTGAAGTATGTTTCGTTCATCAAAGATGAATCTGTCACGATTCAGAGGTACTTGAGTGGATTACCACCTCCTATTGGGGAAAAGATTCAGTATGATGACCCAAAGACTATGGAATAAATGATAAGAAGAGCGAAGTGCTTATTTGAACAACAAAGAGAAAATCCTACCTTTCGGAAGGCTTGGGATGACTAGAAAAAGTTCAAGAAAGAACAGAGGAAGAAGGGAAATAAACCACCCTTTTTCAGAAACACTCCTCAAGGAAAATTGTCTCTTAGAGAGCCTAGGAAGGTTGAAGTGAGTGGGAAAATGTCAAGGCCGCCACCTATGGAATGTTAGGGTTGTAAAGAAAACCATAGGTACAAATATTGTCCCCACATAAATGATAAAGTAAGAGTTCTCCATAATGTTCAACAAGCTAAAATAGTGGAGGACATGGGCAGTAGAATTCCAAGGATCTACATAGCCCTGGACAACAAGCAAGATGAGTATCAGTCGCACATGATTGAATTAGAAGGTATGATAAAAAACAAACCATTTACTATTTTAGTTGATTCAAGGGCTAGACATAGTTATATAAACCCTAGAGTGGTAGAAAGTTTGCATTTGATAAGAAGCAAACATGAAAAGTCTTGGTTAGTGAATCTAGCTAGAAGAACCAAGAGGAAAGTCACGAAGTTAGTCAAGTCCTATCCTGTAGACATGAATGGACTGATCACGAAGGCCAATTTGAACATTCCGTTGTTAGGCTCTTATGACTGTATAATTGGGATGGACTGGTTGGACCAACACCATGCCATCTTGGATTGTCAGAACAAGGCATTCACTTGCTTAGATGAAGAAGGGAATCAGAGAGCTGTCGAAAGAATTCCTAGAGCTGTTACTATTAGAAAAATCTCAACAATGCAGCTGAAGAAGTGCTATAGAAAAGGCTATCAATTATTTGCAGCCCATGTGGGGGAAACTTCTAAGGATAAGGTGTCAAGTATTGAGGATCATGAGGTACTTAAAGAGTTCAAAGATGTATTCCAGGAAGTACGTGGACTACCTCTGAAAAGGGATATTGATTTCTATGTAAACTTGATTCCTGGATCAACTCCAGTGTCAAAAGCTCCGTACAGGATGAGTGCGCCAGAACTGAAAGAGTTGTAGCTGCAACTTGAAGAACTTCTGAAGAAGGGGTATATACGCCCAAGCATGTCATCTTGGGGTTCCCCAGTCCTATTTGTAAAGAAGAAGGATGGAACGTTTAGATTGTGCATCGATTTTAGGCAATTGAACAAAGTAACGGTGAAAAACAAGTATCCTCTACTGAGGATTGATGATCTCTTCGATTAGTTGAAGGATGCAAAGATATTTTCAAAAATAGATCTAAGATCGAGATATCACCAAGTAAGAATAAAACATGAAGACATCAACAAGACCGCCTTTAGAACAAGGTATGGTCATTACGAGTTCACAGTGGTGTCGTTTGGACTGTCAAATGCACCCACTATTTTTATGACCTTGATGAATGGATTAATCAGGGACTATCTAGACAAGTTTGTCATTGTCTTCCTAGATGACATTCTGGTGTATTCCAGGACCGAGGAAGAAAATGAACAACATTCAAGGATGGTGTTGCAGGTGCTAAGAGAGCACAAACTGTATGCCAAGCTGAGCAAGTGCTTGTTTCATCAGGAGCAGATCCATTACTTGGGACATATTATCTCAAAGGATGGGATAGAGGTAGACCCTGAGAAGATTGAAGCCATTAGAGAATGGTCAACACCAAGGAGCGTAATGGAAGTTAGATCCTTCATGGGATTGGCTGGTTATTACAAAAGGTTCATCATAGGGTTTTGCAAGATAGGTCACCCTATCACTTCCTTACAAAGAAAGGGGAAATGGTTTCACTGGAGATAGGGATGTGAGGAAAGTTTCCAGTGATTGAAGCAGCTATTAACCAATGCTCCAATCCTGAGGATTGCATATTCAAATGCAGATTTCATAGTATGCACTGATGCATGCAAAGAAGGACTGGGAGGGGTCCTCAGTCAAAACATATTCATAATCTATTATGAGTCCAGGAAATTAAAAGAGCACGAGAAGAAATATGCAACCCGTGACTTGGAGTTGGTAGCCATTGTTCATGCTATAAAGAAATGGAGGAATTACCTCATGGGAAGGAGGTTTGAACTCAGAACAGACCATAATAGTTTGAAATATTTGTTTGATCAACCAACCTTAAATTCTAGACAAAGTAGGTGGCTAGAATTTCCGTGTGAGTACGAATTTGAGATCAAGCATATCAAAGGAAAGGAGAATAAAGTGGCCAATGCACTCAGTAGAAGGGTGCATGAATTACATACTACAACCATTAGCATGTATTGGATTGATATTAAAAGTAGAATTCTGGAGGCTGCAAATGTAGATCTGCAGTACAGAGAATTGGTAGCCAAGCTACATGATTCGATCATGGTGGTGGTGGACAAGCATACAAAAGTTGCCCATTTTATTCCACTGAAAACTACTCACAAGGCAACATATGTTGCTGATATTTTCATAAAGGAAGTGGCACGATTGCACAAAATTCCTAAAACGATTGTGTCCGACAGAGACCCAAAATTCACCTCGAATTTCTGGAAATGATTGTTTAAAGGATTCAGAATGAATCTGAACTTTAGTACAACTTATCATCCTGAGTCTGATGGAAAGCCAGAGAGGGTGAACAAGGTAATAGAAGACATACTGAGAATGTATGTGATGGACAAACCATCAATATGGGAAGACTACCTGCACTTGGTAGAATTTTCCTACAACAATGGGTATCATGCATCGTTGAAGATGAGCCCATTTGAAGCACTTTATGGAAGAAAGTGCAATACTCTAGTGAGCTGGGATAATCCAACTGATAGAATAGTAGTTGGGCTAGAGTTGCTCAAGGAGATGGAGGACCAAATGATAAAAATTAAGCATAATTTGAAAGCTGCCCAGGACAGGTAGAAAAGTTATGCTGATAAGAACTGAACCCATAGAGATTTCAAAGTGGGTGATCATGTTTTCCTGAAAGTGAAAGCTAACAGGAGTTCCCTGAAGCTGGGAAGTTGCACCAAGTTGGCAGCCATATTTTGTGGGCCATTTGAAATCTTGGAAATGATTGGGCCAGTTGCATATATGCTGGTATTACCTACATCCATGACTGTACATAATGTGTTTCATGTTTCATTTCATAAAAAGTATATGCCTGATGCTAATCATGTAATTGATTGGAATGTGATCCAGGTGGAGCAAGAAGGTGTCCTGTAAGTGCATCCTGTGCACATATTGGACAGGAAAAGCAAACAGCTCTGGAATCAAGTCATAGGGCTTGTAAAGGTTCAGTGGACCTGGTACGGTCCTGAGGATGTGACATGGGAGCATGAAGATGTTATGCGGGCAGAGTAGCCGCATCCTTTTGAAAATTTTGAAAAGCTTGCAGATGCAGTGTAAAGTTGCACTGAGGACAATGCAAAAATAAGGGGAGGGGATTGTAATTTCCCCAAGGACGAGCCCTATTTTAAATCATGTCTATGAAGTATAAATCTTTCATTATGAATTGTAATTATGTTTTATAGGCTGGTGAGCCAAGTTTATATAAGCTGGTAAGATTATGTGTTATTAGACTAGGGAGCCTAAGTGTTGAAGGCTAGGAGCCTGATTTTTGTACATGTAATTAGGCACAGTATTAATACAAAACATCTCTGCATGTGGACTGACCATGATGAATGAGTGATGGGGGACTAAGAATCCACAAATCCTAGGTAAGGGAGAGAGAGTTGAGAGGTAGGAAGAGGGGCTAAGCTGAGGGGGCTTAAACCCTTGAGAATAATATTAAATTATTATTCTAAAAATGATGTGTGAAACGTGTTTTCCTCGATCCCAAATCCCTGGAAGGGGGAATGCATGCCTAAAAGCACACACCAGCTGATGAAGTGCATGCAACCTCATGGGCGACGTATTTCGGGCCAAGCGCATGCAATTTAACCTCGGAAGTGAGTCGTATTGGGGGTTCGCTTCCCATTTTTCTGTAGATGGTTGCATCTGAGTGGGTTCATTAGGAATTCCTCCATACATCACCTAAGTCAGGGAGTCCATTCTCCATATTCCGTCTGAATGGGTGGGAATTCTTGATCAACATCTATTTGGTGTTTTATGTTGGATCCTGTACCTGAACCGTGGGAGTCTCTGCGCGGAATTTCTGTACACCTTACACATCTCTGAAACTAGAGATGTGAGTCTATCCTTTATTGTTGGTTGGGGAAACCAAAAGTGCCTCGTAATTGTTGAGACATTTTATACTGAAGCGTCTATCTGTCACCTATTTTGGGAAGCCCATGCTTGTTGTCCTAGTTGACTATGGCGACCACACAGTTCTTGGTTGGGTGTGGTTTGTTGTTGTTGTATGTTCATTGCTGAGCCTTGTTGTTTTTATGCTTTGTATGGGAACGATATTAAGGAAACTGGTTGTATGACTTGTGTGGAACCTCTCTCCAGGTGAGGGAGGTGATTGTTGTTGAAGAGGCAGGTTTTACCAAGAATGTGAGCGACTCTCTCTAGGTGAGAGAGTGTGCAGAGGAAGGAGAGAGCTCTTGGAAGGAATCCTGTAGCTGCTACAGAGCTCAGATATTTTTGGTCCGGTCTGGTGCTAAAGCCCAAGGAAAGGGAGGTTAGAAGCCAAAGGACTGTCTAGGTGACAGAGAAGGTGTATACTCCTGGGGTGGGACATGCATGTGGGAAAGGAGAGTTTGGGGGCAGTGGGCATAAGTGGTTCCTGGGAGAGTATCCTCCTTATTTTACGTGTATTCTTCCTGTAAACCTTATCTAGCCTAGGATTCCTTACCCAGTGGAGCTTAGTCCCAACTCAGGGGTGACCTACTGCTAAGAGTGATGAGCAGTGTGGTATAAGGCTGGGAGGTTCGTGGAAGGTCTACACGCAGTTGGTGGTGCGTGACAGTTTCAAAGATAAGTGTCACTATGTTTTGTAATTCTGTGTTTAACTTTAATTAAGCGTTTTAAGCTCATTAGAATGCATAATGTGTTACAAAAGTGTTTTTATGCATAGTAGCGTTGGCCTGACCCTGGGGTTGATGGTCGGGGGAGTTACAAGAAAGAAATGAGATAAATTAGTTCGAGGTTAGATGCCATGGAAACAATACAAAGGAGAGAACTAGAGGTTGGTGATTTCAACGAATTTGAAAGTGAAGGTGTAGAAGTAGAAGATGAAGCTCTAGGAGAAAAATCAATAGATGAACAATTGCTGAGAGATGTTGTCAATATGGGAGCCAAAGAAAAAATTGAAGTCCTGATGTATGAAGGTAATTTGTATGTGGAAGAAATGCTTGACTGGATAAGTTCTTTAGATATGTACTTTTACTATGAGGAGATTGATGATGAGAAGAAGGTAAATCATGCCATGACCAGATTGAAGGGACATGTAGCTTTATGGTTGGACGTGTTGCAAGCCGACAAAAGGAGAAAAGGTAAGTCCAAGATTAATAATTGGGATAGAATTGTAACTAAGGTCAAGGATAAATTCATGCCCAAGGATTATCATCTGAATATATTTAGAAAGTTGTAGAATCTGAGACAAAAAGGTTTGTCAGTGAAGGAGTATATTGAAGAGTTTTATAAGTTCAATATAAGGGTAGGACATAGGGAGAATGATGAAGAAAAAAATTATAGGTATATAAATGGATTGAGATATGAAATCCAGGATGATATTAGTATGATGACGACAAGGAAAGTAGAATATTCTTATCAGGTATCCTCGAAGGTAGAAGAAAAAATAACAAGGAAGCAGAGTTAGAGGAACAAGGGGAAGAGTCCTAACAGACGAAGAGGAACCACTAGATAAAATTTCCATAAATTCATAGGAGAATATGGAATATTTAACACTCAGATAGAGAGAATAGGAATTTCTAGAGTAGGAAACTCTAGAGGAAGAAACAATTTTCCCAGAGGTAGAGGAAAAGTCAAAGGAGGAGAAGTGAAGTGTTATGTTTGATGAAAAACACAACACGTCTTAGGAATTTCCTTAAAGGAAAAATGAAGAAGTTATGGAAGCTCACATTTGTTAGGCGCAATAGAGGAATGCAGAGACAGAGATAAAATAAGAGGAAACTGAATAAGGAAGATCCCTCATGATGATGAAATCTATCATAAAGATAGAGGAAGAGGTAAGAGAATGCGTTCAGAGAAACAATCTATTCAAAATTGCTTGGAAGACTAAAGACATAGTATGGAATGTGATCATAGACAATGGAAGCACTAAAAACTTTATATCCATGAATATGGTGGAAAAGATAAAGTTGGAGATAGCAGCACGTCCAAATCCATACAAGGCCTCGTGGTTGAAAAACAGACATCAAGTCATGGTAAGTCAACATTGTAAAGTTGAGTTTAAAATAGGTATTTATAGGGATGAATTTTTATGTGATGTCCTACCCATGTATACTTTTCATGTTCTGTTGGGGAGACAGTGGAAATATGACATGAATTTCATACATGATGGGAGGAAGAATACTTATACCCTTTAGAAAAATGGGTGTAATAATATGTTGCTTCCAATAGAGGATAAAGGAGTCAAAGAGGAGGCTAGTCCTAGTATACTTTTGATGAGTGGGAAGGATCTGTTGAAAGAAGTCAATAAAGACCAAGA
Organism: Picea engelmannii; assembly: GCA_009831015.1. NCBI lineage: Eukaryota > Viridiplantae > Streptophyta > Pinopsida > Pinales > Pinaceae > Picea > Picea engelmannii. Next base: position 60,405 of record ML800239.1, on the reverse strand, counting down.
AATGCAATTTGTTGTTATAGGTAATCCGAGAGTCATCCTTACAAGCACTTATATGAATGATTTTTCTGTAAAAGTTCACGATCTATTGGATGATTTTGTTGACATTGTGGTGGATGAGTTACCTCATACTTTACCGCCTATCATAAGTATCAGTCACCAAATTGACCTTATTTCGGGAGAAAGTTTGTTGAACAAAGAAACATACATATTGACCCCTCAAGAGAATGAAGAGGTAAAGGAGAAAGTACAAGACTTGTTGGATAAAGGTTTGATCAGAGAAAGCTTGAGCCCGTGTGCAATACCAACTATGTTGAGTCCAAAAAAAGATGGAGGTTGGAGAATGTGCACAGATTCTAGAGACATCAACAAGATAACCATCATGGATATATTTTCTTTACCTGGAATTGATGATTTGATGGATTACTTGAGTGGAGCTAGTTATTTTTCCAATATAGACTTGAAGAGTGGTTACTATCAGATAAGAATGAGAGGGGGAGATGAATGGAAAACAACATTAAAAAAAAATGAAGGATTGTATGAGTGACTTGTTATGTCATTTGGATTAACGAATGATCCAAGTATGTTCATGAGATTAATGAATGAAGTCCTCAAATATTTTTTGGGGAAGTTTGTGATTGTTTATTTACATGATATTGTATTTTTCAGTAAGATTGACGAGGAGCATTGAATACATTTGAAAATGGTGTTGAGAAGGTTGCAGCGAGAAACGTTGTTGGTAAATTTGATGAAATCTTCTTTTATGAAAACATAACTTGTGTATTTGGGATTTGTAATATCTTCAAATGAATTGAAGGTGGATCCAAAAAAGGTAAGGGATATAAGAGAGTGGTCTTCTCCAATAAATGTGTTTGAGGTAATAATTTTTCATGGGTTAACGACTTTTTAGAGAAAGTTCATTAGGAATTTCAGCAGTATTTATGCACCCATACTCGATACTATAAAGAAGGAATGTGGTTATTTTAAGTGGACAAAATAATCCGAGAAAGGATTTAGAGTGTTGAGAGAAAATATAGCAAAACAACCTAATATATTTCTCCTTTAATTTAAGAAGACTTTCCAAGTTAAGTGTGATGTAAGTGGAGTGGCCATTGGCTTAGTATTGAGTCAGGATGATAAACCTATTGCTTATTTTAGTGAGAAGCTAAATGATTCTAATAAGAAATATTCAACATATGACAAGGAATTTTATTCTATAATTCAAGTGTTGAAAAAGTGGAGACATTATCTCATGCTGAAGGATTTTATTTTGTATACTCACAATCATTCTTTGGAGTTCATAATGAGGCAAGAGAAATTGAACCAGAGACATGTTAAATGGGTAGAATTCATTTAGAATTTTAATTTTGTCACTAAGCATATTAATGGGAGTGCTAACAAATTTGTATATGCTTTGAGTAGGAGATGTTTAATCTTGCATGAGTTCCAAGTGGATACTTTTGGATTTGAACACCTCAAGGAGATGTACTAGGAAGACCGAGACTTCAAGGAAGCTTATGAAGCATGTGAAAATCATTTATTAAGGGATAGCCATCAATGGATGGAGTGTATGATCCAATGATGCAGGAGCATCGCTCACTCAATCAAGCGAGCCAGCGCGAGGAGGAAAAGGAACAGCTGGACAGCGCCAGCATTCAAATTTTGGAACATTGTAATATGGCTGCGCCAAACATTAATATTTGATGTGATGAAGCGCACTTTGTATATGTAACGGACCTCGAGCGGATAAGCTCTCGTCCTTAGGTAGCTGAGGCATTTACTTAAATTTAATGCAAGTAGATAGAATAATTAACTGTAGATTAGACAGTTTA
>ML800239.1:20898-50762 GCA_009831015.1 Picea engelmannii | reverse complement strand
TAGTATTTAGATAAGCTTGTTTTTATATTTATTTATGACATTCTTATTTATTCAAATGGGCCAACAACTTTTATGTTTTTAATGAACAACATATTTGGATAGTATTTAGATAAGCTTGTTTTTAAATTTATTTATGAAATTCTTATTTATTCAAAAATTGAAGGAGAACATGAAGAACACATATATTACAAACATTAAGATAACATCACCTTTACCCAAAGTTTAGCAAGTTCCTCTTATATAAAAAAAAAGATTCAATACTTGAGGCATATTATGTCAGAACATGGGATAGCAGTAGATCGAGAAAAGATTAAGAAAATTGTAGAATGGCCTAGACCCACGAATGTGGTAGAGATACAATCATTTATGGGTAATTGGAATTTTTTTGAAGATTTATTTTTCTATTACATCCTTACAGAAAAAATGGGTAAAGTTTGTTTGGTCACAAGAATGTCACAAAATTTTTAATCAGTTAAAGGAACAGTTAACTACTTCAATCATTCTTAAAGTTGCTGACCCTTTTAAATATGTCATTGTTTGTATCGATGCTAGCAAAGAAGAGTTAGGCCAAATTTTATCACACAAAGAATATGTGATTGCTTATGAATCAAGACATTTTAAATATCATGAATGAAACTATGTAACACGTGACTTAGAGTTATCATATATGATTGGTGCATTAAATATATGGTGTCATTACTTAATAGGAAGAAAATTTCTGATTTTAACCGAGTAAAGTACTTGTTGAATAAAAAAGGATTAAATGCACGAGAGACAAGGTGTCTTGCATTTTTAAGCGAATTTGATTTTGAAATCAAACATATTAAGGGTATGGAAAACAAATTTGCAGAAGAGAAGGATAGGTGGTATTTATGAAATAATTTTGAGTAAATTTAACAATGATCTCCAATACAAAATTAAATCTGCAAGTAAAATGGACAAAGAGTATGTAAAAGGGTAAATTATAATTTGTTAAAAGGTGAATAAGAAAAAAACAAGATAGATTTCAAAATCGACCAAGAGGGAATTCTAAATTTAAAAAAAACAATTACATACCAAATTCGATGGACTTAAAATTGCTAATCCTTAATGAAATCCATAAAAAGCCTTATTCAAGCCATCCTCAATATCAAGAAATGATTTTGACACTAATAAAATAGTTTTATTGGTCTAATATGAAATCTTTGGCTATTTGTCAAAGTGTTTAGAATTTCAAGAGGTAAAGGTGGAACATCAACATCCAACAGGATTATTGCAGCCTTTCCTTATACTAGAATGGAAATGGGAAGTAATATCAATGGATTTTATTACAGGTTTTCCAAAAAATCAAAATCAACAAGATTACATGGAATACCAAAGAAGGCAATTTATGAAGGGATGTGAAGCTTACTTCAAGTTTTTGGAAAGAATTGTTTGTAGGTATTGAAACTCGGTTGAACTTTAGTACCACTTACCACCCTCGAACATATGGACAAGCCAAACATACTAACCAAATTATAAAAGACATACTAAGAATGTGCGTTATGGATGAGTCGACAAAATGGGAAGACTTATTACATTTAGTAGAATTCGTCTACAATAACAATTATTAGTCTTCAACCAAAATGATGCAAGAGAATCTCAAGCGAGCCAGCATGGAAGCAAAAGACAGCTGGACAAGCGCCAGTGAAAATTTTGAAATTATCTTGAAGTTAATGCGCCAATCTTACATGAGACAATTAAGAAGGAGCACACTTATAAAATGTAAATGGACCTTGAGTGATTCACTCTCGTCCTTAGTAGGTAGAAGGCATTTATGATAGTTAATGCAAGTAGATAGAATTTAATGTGTAGATTAGACAGTTTAGAAGGAAAGAGGGAAACAGGATATAGACACCCTCACTTGTATTATTGTAACAATTAGCAAGAGCATAGAGAAGAAGGAGAGAGTTGTAGTGAGAATTCCATGTACAGAAGCTCTGCATTAATAAAAAAAGGTTTTGATTCAGACACATGGTGTTCAAATATTCGTTGTGTATGCATCTTTGAATGTTATGCTCATGAATGTTTTACTCTTTCTATCATGCAATTGATTTTATGCTATGTATGAATGATTTCTTATTGGATGTCTGAAATCTGAGAGAGAGAGAGAGAGTAAGGAAAATGAGTTTCAATTGTTTCTCTATCTGAGCAAGCGTTCCTGCAAGGAGTGCAGTTGAATTGTTCGCAAGGAGTGCATTGACAAAGGTTTCAGAGGTTTGCCTCTAAAAGCTCATACTAGATAGATTTTGTTCTCATGTCCTCAGAAGTGCATTTAGGAACAGGAGCCATTCAAGGAGTGCATAGGCTGAGTAAAGTCTTAGAGTTGTGAAACTGAGCGAAGTATTGAGAGACTGCTGCTACAGGAAGTGCATAGAGTCGAAAAGAGTTTAGCACTTGGAAGTGTTTGAAAGTCTGTCGCAAGGAGTGCGAGTAGGAGTTTTCTGAAAGACTCGAAGTCGTGGGAAAGCTCAGAAGGATTTGAACCTTCAAAGGGGTCAAAGAAAGGCAAGAGGCCAAGTACCTTGGAAAATTTGAAGGAAGGCGTAGCGACGTCAGACTGCAGGAGGACAAGTTTCATGGAGAGAGACACTTTGTTTAGTTCTTGTAGAAGTACTCAAGGGAAGAGACAGACGGTCGGAATTCTCTGTGGAGTATCCGCGAAGTCCCATGAGCCGTTAGATCTCACGGATGAGCATGGGAGTTACGACAAGTATTCCTAAAGGTTTAAGCTCAGGAGAGGTAGAACCGTAGATCCAAGCCACAGGGGCCGTTGGATTTACAAGTGGGTTTCTATTTCGGGGTTTCGAAGGTAGAGTCCTGTAATATTTGCAACGGGACTCACAAAATCATGAAACACAATGTCTCGAAGGGAAAAAAGGATTGTGTGGGCCATAGGAATCGACAGGGTGGACAGGTGGCACACTATCAATATGGAAGCAAAATTCCATTGACCATTTCGGGTTTTCATGGGGAGAAGTCCCAAAACCTTTGCATCAGGAATCATGAAATCGTGAAGTCTGAAGTCCCAATGGAGCGAAGGCCATTGAAAGGTCAAACTTGTGAGCACATCAGACTTTCGGTAAATCGGGTTTTGGAAGTCAAGGGGATGAGTTGCTTGACATCACAACTCCCGAAATCACGATAGGGAGAAATCCGAACTGGAAAGTAAAAGGGTCAAGTGTTGATTGTTTCAGGTTTCAAGGATTGAGAGATAAGATGCTTGACCACCAGTTTCACGAAAGTGCGAAGTCCGATCTCTCGAAGTACAAGGGGGAATTCTCGAAGTTGATTGTGGGTGAAGATTTCCTGAAAGGGAAATAGAGGAGCCATTTCCGAGAGCTCTTCTGGCCATTGTAAGGAAAAATATCATGTGTACGTGACCCTCTGACCTGCGAGTTGAGAAGCGCTGTGTCAAGTTAGGTATCAGAGCCTAGAAATTTTTCTTTTCTTTCTATAGCAGGAAAAAGGGGAATTCACCATGTCGCCAAGGAGAAGGGACATGAAAACACTTGATCAGTCAGAGGATAGAGAAATACTGAGAAGAAGGGGTAGGCAGATGCCTGATCCATCCATGGAGAGAGATATGCATGATTTACGTGCCAAACTCGAAGACATGGAGACATCACTGAGGCATACAGTTAGTGGTGGGGATCTTAGTGATTCTGAAAGTGAAATTGAGGATGAACATGAAGGGGAAGAAGTTGTAGCCAAAGATGCAGAAAAAAAAATGTTTGATTAGAGCTATTGCAAGAGTGGGTGCAAGGGAGAAAATGGACATTTCAGTTTATGAGGGAAATCTGGATGTAGAGGAGCTTCTAGACTGGATTAGAGCTCTAGACACATATTTTGACTATGAAGATGTTGAAGAGGACAAGAAGGTCAAACATGCTGTCACGAGATTAAAGGGACATGCAAAATTGTGGTGGGATGAACTACAAGTTGATATATGCTACAAAGGCAAGCAGAAGATCAAGAGCTGGGATAGGATGATCGCAAAGATGAAGGCAAAATTCATCCCCAAAGATTACCAGGCCACTCTGTTTCGAAGAATGAAAAAATTGAGACAGAAGCTAATGATAGTGAAAGAATACATTGAAGAATTCTATAGGCTGAATATCAGGGTAGGTCATCAGGAAAGCGATGATGAAAAGGTTGCCAGATACATGAATGGACTGAGGTACGACATTCAGGATGAGATGACCATGGTAACCATATGAATGGTGGAAGATTCTTATCAGATGCCTGTAAAGGTGGAAGAGAAGTTGAGCCGAAAGCAGGGTCAAAGAGGCCGAGGAAGAAGTCATCCCAGAGGCAAATCAGTTGCCCAGGATAAAAATCAGAAACCCAAGGAGGACTGGAAGAAAACTCAGACTTGAACTGAGAGAGATGGAAGCTCACAGCGAGGGAAATATGCTGAACAGAGAGGGTAGCATACCGAATAGAGAGGGTAGCATACCGAACATAGAGGAGATTATGTGGATAATAACATGTTTCCTCGTACTAGAGGTAGAGGAAGAGGAAGAGGTGGAGTAATAACCTTCTTCACATGTGGGAAGAATGGGTACAAGTCTTACGAGTGTCCTAATAAAAAGAAAGAGAGTGGTGAAACTCACATTGCTGAAGCATAGAGGCGAGATGTTGAGATAGAAGATGCTGAAGGTGAAATATCATTGATGATGCGAAAAGATCTTTTGGGACCAGAGAAGGAGGTGGAGAGTTCAATCTAAAGAAACAAAATTTTTCGGATTGCTTGCAAAACCAAGGAGAGGGTATGCAAGGTTATTGTGGACAGTGTTATCATGGATAATCTCATTTCAACAGAGATGGTAGAGAAATTGGAGCTGGAGACGATTGATCATCCAAGCCCATATAGAGTTTTGTGGCTACAAAAGGGAGATCAGGTAACGGTCACTAAATAGTGTTTAGTTGAACTTAAGATAGGAGGATATAATGATAAGATATTATGTGATGTTATTTCTATGGATGTTTATCATCTATTGCTAGGTAGACCATGGAAATATGACAGGAATGTGATTCATGATGGGAGAATGAACACATACACCCTAGAGAAGAATGGGAGGACTCACATGTTGCTTCCAATCAAAGATAAGTTGGTGAAACCAGAAGTAAGCAACACCGTACTTCTCATGAGTGGGAAAGAACTTCTTACAGAGATTAAGAAGAAGGAAGAACTGCAATTTATTGTGGTCAGGAAACCGAATATTATTTTGACCAGCACAAGAGTGGATAATTTACCCGAAGAGGTTCAGGAACTGCTGGAAGAGTTCGCTGATATAGTAGTGGACGAACTACCTCATTCGTTACCATTGATTAGAAGTGTGAGTCATCATATTGATCTCATACCAGGAGCCAGTTTTCCAAACAAAGTCGTGTACAGATTGACATCGTAGGAGAATGGAGAGGTCAAAAGACAAGTCCAGTATTTGTTGGAGAAAGGATTGGTCAGGGAAAGCTTGAGTCCATGTGTTGTTCCGACAGTACTCAGTCCGAAGAAAGACGGAGGCTGGAGGATGTGTACTGAATCGAGGGCGATCAACAAGATAACCATTAGGTATAGATTTCCATTTCCCAGGATGGATGATCTGATGGATTGCTTGAGTGGAGCAAAATTATTTTCAAAGATTGATTTGAAAAGTGGTTATCATCAAATCCGCATGACAGAAGGTGATGAATGGAAGACAACATTCAAAACCAACGAAGGGTTGTATGAATGGCTTGTTATGCCATTTGGCTTAACAAATGCGTCGAGTACCTTCATGATACTGATGGATGAAGTCCTGAGGGAGTTCATCAGAAAATTTGTTATCATATATCTGGATGACATACTGATTTTCAGTAAAATAATGGCAGAACATCTGAATCATTTGGCTAGAGTGATGAAGAGGTTACAGCAAGAGAAGCTATTGATAAACATGAAGAAGTCCTCATTCATGAAGACAGAGCTCATTTATCTAGGGTTTGTTATTTCTGCAGATAAATTGAGGATGGATCCAGATAAGGTGGAGGTAATCAAGAATTGGCCATCACCAAAGAATATATTTGAGGTAAGAAGTTTTCACGGATTGGCCAGTTTCTACCGAAAATTCATTAGAAATTTCAGTGGAATTAGTGCACCAATGATGGATACAGTGAAGAAAAGGCAAGTCTTTTCACTGGACAAAAGAGGCTGAGAAGGGTTTTAATTTTTTAAAGAGGAAAATCATGGAGCAACCAATTCTGGTGTTGCCATATTTTTAAAATACATTTCGAGTGAAATGCGATGCAAGTGGATTTGCAATAGGGGCAGTCTTGAGTCAGGAACACAGGCTAATAGCATACTTCAGCGAGAAGCTGAATGAAGCGAAAGTCAAATACTCCACTTATGACAAGGAGTTTTATGCTATCATTCAGACATTGAAGAAATGGAGACATTACTTGATCCCAAAGGAGTTTGTCTTATACAGTGACAATCATGCACTGCAATTTGTGACTCAATAGGAGAAGTTGAATCAGAGACATGTTAAATTTTTTGAGTATATGAAAAATTTCACTTTTGTGATTAAACATATTTCTGGTACTGCTAACAAGGTTGTTGATGATTTGAGCAAGAAGTGTTTGCTATTGCAGGAGTTCAAAGTCAAAACATTAGGTTTTGATGATCTCAGGGACATGTACAGGGATGATCCATATTTTAAGGAGGTGTATGAAGCAATTGAGAATCCAATTCTCAGAGGTAGAAGCCAATGGACAAAATACATGATCCAGGAAGGATTATTGTTTAAAGGTAATCAACTTTTTATTCCGAAATGCTCCATGAGGGAGAACTTGTTGAAGGAGAAACATAGTGGAGTTTTGGCAGGACACTTTGGTCATGAAAAGACGTTCGCAAAGTTGAATGAGTCATATTTTTGGCCGGTAATGCTAGTAGGCACCAAGAGATTCATGGACAGATGTAGAATTTTCCAGCATTCGAAAGGAAAGAAACAAAATGTAGGATTTTATCAACCATTGCCCATACCTGAGAGGCCATGGGATGCAATCAGCATGGATTTCATATTGGGGTTGCCAAGAACAAAAAGAGGATTTGACTCAATCTTTGTGGTGGTGAATATATTTTCCAAGATGGCACACTTCATTCCATGTCAGAAAACCAGTGACACAACTCACATTGTGAATCTGTTTTTCAAAGAAGTCATTCGACTTCATGGCTTACCAAGGAGCATAGTTTTGGATCGAGACACTAAGTTCATAAGACACTTTTGGAGGATCTTATGGAAGAATCTGGGAACTAAATTTTCATTTAGTTTGGATTATCATCCTTAGATGGATAGACAAACAAAAGTGGTGAATAAAAGTTTGGGGGACTTGCTAAGAATCCTAGTGACAGGACACCATGGCTAGTGGGACAACATATTACCACAGACGAAATTTGCTTATAATGACTCAGTTGACAGAAGCACAAGGCAGAGTCCATTCCAAATTGTTTATGGCATGTAGCCAAGAGGAATTTCTGAATTGAGAGATTCAGAACAGATTGTGACTAGGAGCGCTAGTGCAGAAGATTTCGCATAAGCGATGAAGGAACTTCACAGCTAGGTGAAGGAACGATTGCAGAGTTCGAGCAAGGAATATAAGTGCAGAGCAGATCAACACATGAGACAACTTCAATTTGAGGTTGGTGACTTGATTCTAGCACATTTGAGAAAGGAAAGGTTCCCAAGAGGAACATATAATAAACCGAAGATGAAGAAAATCAGACCATGTAAGGTCTTGAAGAAATTTGGGGCAAATGCTTACAAGATTGAATTACCCGATGGGATCAACATTTCTCCAATATTCAATATCTCATATTTGTACCCATATAAAGCTGAGGAACCAGGGACAGGAAATGAACAGCCAGAGGTCCAGTGGACAAAACAGATGCTAGTTGCAGAAAAGCTATAGATGGAGCGCATACTGGACAAAAGGGTTAGCAAGAAGACCAAGCGAAAGAAATACTTTGAATATTTGGTCAAGTGGAAGGACCATCCAGTTGAAGATGCCAGCTGGGAGAATGAAGCAGAGATTCAGAGGCATGGACAGACAGTGCGTGAGCTCATGGACATGAGCCCATGAAAATTTTCAAGAAAGGGAGTATGATGCAGGATCATCTCAAGCGAGCTAGCTCGGAAGCAAAAGACAACTGGACAAGCGCCGGTGCAAATTTTGAAATTATATTAAAGTTAATGCGCCATTATTAAATGAGATAATTAAGAAGGAGAGCACTTGTAAAATGTAAAAAGACCTTGAGTGATTCACTCTCGTCCTTAGTAGGTAAAAGGCATTTATGATAGTTAATGCAAGTAGACAGAATTTAATGTGTAGATTAGACAATTTAGAAGGAAAGAGGGAAACGAGATATAGACACTCTCACTTGTATTATTGTAACAATTTGCAAGAGAATAGAGAAGAAGTAGAGAGTTGTAGTGAGAATTCCATGTACAAAAGCTCTGGATTAATACAAAAAGGTTTTGATTCAGACTCATGGTGCTCAAATATTCTCTGTGTATGCATCTTTGAACGTTATTCTCATGAATGTTTTACTCTTTCTGTCATGCAATTTCTATTATGCTATGTATGAATGATTTCTTATTGGATTTCTGAAATCCGAGAGAGAGAGAGAGAGAGAGAGAGAAAGAGTAAGGAAAATGAGTTCCAATTGTTTGTCTATCTGAGCAAGATTTCCTGTAAGGAGTGCAGTTGAATTGTCTACAAGGAGTGCATTGACAAATGTTTCAGAGGTTTGTCTATGAAATCTCAGACTAGATATCTTTTCTTCTCATGTCCTCAAAAGTGCAGTTAGGCACAAGATCCATGCAAGGAGTGCGTAGGATGAGTAAAGTCTTAGAGTTGCGAACCTGAGTGAAGTATTGAGAGACTGATGTTGTAGGAAGTGCACAGAGTCGAAAAGAGTTCAACACTTGGAAGTGTTTGAAAGTCTGCTGCAAGCAGTGTGAGCATGCGTTTTCTGAAAGACTCAAATTCGTGTGAAAGCTCCGAAGGATTTCAACCTTTGAAGGGGTCGAAGGAAGGAAAGAGGCCAAGTACCTTGGAAAATTTGAAGGAAGGCGTAGCGACGTCGGACCAAAGGAAGACAAGTTCCGCGGAGAGAGACACTTTGTTTAGTTCATGTAAAAGTACTCAAGGGAAGAGACAGACGGTCAAAATTCTCTGTGGAGAATCCACGAAGTGCTGTGAGCCATTAGATCTCACGGACGAGCAGGGGAGTTACGGTGAGTATTCCCAAAGGTTCAATCTCAGTAGAGACAAAATCGCAGATCCAAGCCACAGGGGTCGTTGGATTTACAAGTGGGTTTCTATTTCAGGGTTTCAAAGGTTGAGTCCCATAATCTTTGCAACGGGACTCGTAAAATCACAAAACGCGAAGTCCCAAAGGGACAAAAGGATCATGTGGGCCATAGGAATCAACAGGGTGGACAGGTGGTGCACTATCGACATGAAAGCCAAATTTCGTTGACCATTTCGGGTTTTCATGGGGAGAAGTCCCGAAACCTTTGCATCAGGAATCGCGAAATCACGAAGTCCGAAGTACCAATGGAGCGAAGGCCGTTGAAAGGTCAACCTTGCGAGCACATCGTACTTTCGGTAAATTGGGTTTCAGAAGTCAAGGGAATGAGTTGCTTGACATCACAACTCCCGAAATCGCGATAGGGAGAAATCTGAACTGGCAAGTAAAACAGTCAAGTGTTGATCGTTTCGGGTTTCAGAGATAAAGAGATAAGACGCTTTACCAACGGATTCATGAAAGTGTGAAGTCCGATCTCCTGAAGTACAAGGGGGAATTCTCAAAGTTGATTGTGGGTGCAGATTTCCCGAAAGGGAAATAGAGGAGCCATTTCTGAGAGCTCTTCGGGCCATTGTAAGGGAAAAGATCTTGTGTACGTGACCCTCCAACCTGCGGGTTGAGAGGGCTGCGTCACAAAATGAGTCCATTTGAAATACTTTATGGAAGAAAATGTACAAATCCTATTAGTTGGGACAATCCAGTTGATCGAATCATGTTGGACCAGATATGTTACAAGAAATGCAATTGATTGTTAAAAAAACTCAACAAAATCTAAAAGTTGCACAAGAAAGACAAAAACGTTACATGAATTAAGAGAGACTTCATCAAGAATTCAATGTGGGGGACCATTTCTATCTGAGAGTTAAAGAGAAAAGGATTTCATTAAAACTAGGGAGATGTGCCAAGTTGGAACCAGAGTTTTGTGGACCATTAAAAGTGTTAGCTCGAATTGGTCTAGTGGCATATCAACTAACATTATCAATAAATTTAAAAGTTCATAATGTTTTTCATATTTCTTTATTAAAGAAATATGTTCATGAACCTACTCATGTAATTGATTGGTATTTTTTACAGGTACAACCAAAAGGTGAATTCCAGGTGGAACCTTTTTTGCATTCTGGATAAGAAATAAACAATGTTGTGGAACCGAGTCATCATCGAGGTAAAAGTGAAATCGAAGAACTTTATCCCTGAAAATGATACTTTGGAGTTGGAGGATTTTATGATAAATACATATCCAACGTTGTTCCAAGGATGAACGGAAAGAATAAGAATTAACACTGAGGATGGTGTTAATTCCAAGGGGGAGAGTATGTAATACCCCTCAAAAAAAATATTTAGTAATTTAATTAAATTCCTTAAGTGGAAAATTCAAGTTTAGGATTAGTAGGAGAAAAGTGACTCTTGTTAATGTAAATTATGGGAAAAATATTGAATTTCCAAGTGTCCTTTAATGTGGACATGTGTAAGAGAAATTGATTTTTATTTAATTAATAAAGGGGACAGAAGGAAAAACCAAGTTGAAAGAGATGATCATGAATACCTGAGTGGGGAACAATTTGGAGATAACCATGGGCATGAAAGGACATGTATCACAAGTAAATTTTGGTGATTGACACACCCTAGAAATAAGAGATTTTCAAAGATGATACAATTCCCAAAACTAAGACCTAGGAATGTGAATATATTCACATGTGTGAGGAGGTAGGACATTACTTAGCATGTGGAAGAAAATGAATGAGTGATAATTTTTTTATGTTGGTGATTAACAAGAGAACAAAGAAGTTGTTGTGTGAGAATTGAGGTGTTAGGAAACTCATGATGACCCAAATGTCATGCTATAACATGAGGCTCATTTCACCCTTATGGATTCATCAAGAAGCTTGGAGGTAATTGGATCAAGTGATTTGGCTGATCCATTCTCTAACATACATTTGGGTCGTCATGAGTTTCCTAACACCAAGTATTTTACAGTACCACACATATGTATGTTCACAATATATTTTCAAAGGAAAATGATCTGTATTGAAATAACTCTATGCAAGTAATAGTTAATTATAATAAAGGATTGCAAGATATCAAATGTTTTAGCTAGAGAAATAAATCAGAAATTCCAATAAACTCAATGAACAAGTAGACTGCATAGTGTTATACAAAATGGGATTAACTAGTTCATTTCTTTCTGTACCATCTCAATGTATCCGCGAAGAGAATTATAGAGGGAACTATTGAATCCTGGGAATATGCTATACTTAGATAAAATTATAATGGAAATACAAATACAAATTTGAATGTCTGATATACATCTGAAGGACGTATAAAATAATTACAAATAATGATTAATATATAAGGTTATCATTACATTCCATTGCCATTTCAAGAAAGCAACCTTGAATACCTTTCTCAGCCTTATGTCTTCATATTCTACTTGAACAACAATGGTATCACCTGAAAGGATGGGTTATACGAGTGAAAAAATTGTATCTTAAATTACTAAGATAAAACAATGTGAAAATAAATAAATGAAAGCTAGGGTGTTAATACTTAGACTTGTCATAATCGCTCAATCCACATTAGAAGAAGAAGTTTTATCTCTTGCGTAAGGAAGAAGGATAATGAACACAATCTAATGGGTTCCTCGCATAGTGAGAGAGGACCCATATAACGAACACAACCTGATGGGTTCTCGCATAGTGAGAGAGGAACCATCATTAGATTACCGTATCTATTCAAATAATGATAGATCATTTACAAACTATAAAAAATAAACAAATTGAAGCGTTGATCATAAATATCAGAAATATAAATTTCACAATATGAAAATAAATATGGGAAGAATGTAAACGCATCAAATTCTATGAATAAAAAAAATAATGAATATTAAGGAGATTATTTTGGATTCAACACAGATGAGTTTAATGCCGGAAATATAAGCCAAATATATACATACCCGTATAAGTGTTATACATTAAAGAACCCCAACCTACTTAAGTCTGGATCTAAGGTAGTAATGGTAATATCCATCTTTAGTGAGAAAGTCTTGACATAAATAAATTTGATGTAATGACATTAAGTTAATTTAATCGTGAGAAGAAATGAATTGGGTCACTCGAAAACAAAGATAAATTACATAAACAGTATATATATATCCCCATGTTGACGCTTGAATTTGTTAGGATCGAAATGTCAACCTCATGAGGAAATTAGTCCCCCCTTTGTTTTTAGAGAGGTGGTTATGCTCTTTGGCTAAAAGATATATATTTTAATATCCTGGAATAGGGAGAGTGTGTTAAATATAATGTAACCTCAATAGGATGAATGTACACTGCCAGCTGTCCTGGCCAGTTGTATTTTCTTTTCTTGATTTGCTTGAGCCTATTTAGCTCCACTATTTTCAATTTGCACATCACTTCTTCATTAACTCTTTTCATAGTACTTTCTCCTTACATTGTCAATATACTGAATAATATTTCTTCTCTATTCTTTCTCTTTGTATTTATTGCTTCACAATTTATCATGGTATCAGAGCACCAGTTGTAAGCCTCCCCACACAGCCTGGAGAGCAACCCGATCCTCAAACAACGCAAATCTTAGACTGTGAACGAGATCACAGGACACGAGCTACTTCACAAAGTCTAGAGAGAAATTCGTTGTCCGCATTTCTCTCAAAAGATCGTAGAAGAAAGCACGCACGAGGAAGCAGAGTGCCCTATGCTCAAAAAGATCGAGAAAGAAGAAACTATGGAAGAAGAAAGTTTAAAGAATCGTGAACAATTTCATATATGTCAAAGATTCTTGAAGAAGAGTTGTAGGAGGTAAGCACATTTAAATAATTTTAGGAAATATCTCAAATCTGTCAAAGATTGCAGTAGAGAACAATAAGCTTCAAAGAACTTGTGAAATTCTTTCAAATCTTTGAAAGATTCACAAATTTCTTTCCTCAGGAGAAACTCTTTGCAAGAACAAAAAATAAATTGTGAAAGCATCCAAGAATGAGTAGTTGCAGCCGTAAGATCGGACCTGCGAATAGACCTGAGGCGCAAATCGACTGCAGCAAGGACGAGGAGAGCGCAGAAACGACATAAGATTTTCAACCGTCAGATTTGGTGCAAAGGAACGACAACCGTCGGATCCATGAGAAAGTGCACGAGGCTTATTCCTCTGGAGCACACAGGAGAAATTTTGACTTGCAAAGTCACAAAATCATTAGGACCGTCCATCAAGGAACACGCGGCGAGATCTCGACATTTCACTGAATCGCATGAAGTAGAAGTCAAAAGACTGCAGTGAGAATTCGCGAATCGTGATATCACGATGCAATCTAAACTGTTGGATCGAGAAATATGGTGCCTTCGATCTAATGCTATCAAGAAATCAAGAATTAGGAGTTGGATGAGCAAAGGAGACTTCACTCCATACCCCGAAACAAGAAATTTTGATTCATGAAATCCTGAAAGGATCTGGACCGTTAGATCACAGGAAGATCTGGGCCATTGAATTGTCCAAAGGTAATTTTGGCATTTCAGAATTTGGGACTTGGACTAGCAAGGGGTCGTGGAGTCGCTACCTCTCAAACTTCTAGTCCACGAAATTCCGAAGGAATCCAGACCGTTGGATTTGGAGCGCGGTGGCCTGAGAGCCGCTGGATGAAAGCAAAGGAAGAAAGATTTGAATTGTCTGATCTAGCACCAAGGTCCATAAGCTGACGAATCCAGGAAATGTGTGCGAGGTTTAAACCTCCTCTCAGCAGAAGGAAGTGGAGTCTTTCAACTTTGTAACCCGTGAAATCCCAAAAAAATCATGAATCATCCATCTAAGAGGACAGGTGGCAGCATATCCTTACGCCATCAAATCTTGGCATTTCAGAGTTTGCGTTTTGGAGAACAACATGACGAGAATTCAAGAGTCGTGAAATACCAATTCAAAAAATCCCAAAAGGATCTGGACCATCAAATCATAAGAGGATATGGACCATTAATTGTCCAAAGGAAAATCTTGGCACTTTGCATATCGAGAGTTCCGAAGACAAGGCTAGGCATTTCGAAATCTGAAGTCCCGAAAGAACGAAAGGAGAAGACTGGGTAAAGAAATTTTGGGATACCGTAATTCGACATTTCGGGAATACTAAAGACCAAGAGAGCCAAGAATTTTGGAATTGGAAACTCCAAAATAGCGAAAGAAGGAAGAAGTTGGGGCATAGACATATCAGTTTTTCAGGAATCGGGATTTTGGGAGTCCAGAGGACACGAGGTTGGGCACTTTGCATCATAAAAACCCGAAATAGGACAATGGTCATATGGTAAGTGGTCACATGGACCGGAGGTATATCCTTGGGGCTAATTATTGTTAAAGCCATTTCGGCAAATCGACATTTTGGAGATTGGAAGGATGAAGGGTCAAGGACTCTTGACATCGGGAAACAGGAAGTCCCGAAACGTGAAATCTTGACAAGGCATTTGAATAAGCGCCGAGATATTTCAAATTTTGGAAAATTGAGGGACAGAGAAATTAGCAAACCTGGTTTAAGCGCAAGAAATAGGTAAACATAAAAAATTTCCAATTTTTTTTTTCTGTTTTGTTCAAATTCTTTAAATATGGCGACGTTTAGCAATTTAGGACCAACTCAAGGTCCAATTCTTCTTGGAAAGAACTATGAGTTTTGGTCTCTTCGAATGAAATCCTTCTTGGAAGCACAAGAGTGCTGGGATCCAGTGGATCTTGGATATGTGGAACTAGATCCAATAGACCTTGCCACCATGACAAACCAACAGAGAATTGCTTAGGCAATTAAGAGGAACGGAGAAAATAAAGCTAAATTCTGGATTCAAAATTCTGTGGATGATTCGATTTTCTCAAAAATCAAAGGCGCTGGAATCGTGAACCAGATCAGATTGACTAGTGAAGCCATCACTGATCAACACATTGTTGAGAAAGTCCTCAGAAGTTTACCAAAGAAATTCGAGATGGTTGTTACAACAATCCTTGAATCCAAGGGTCTGTTGCGTTTTTCAACAAATGAACTGACTGGTTCCCTAGTGACACTTGAGACCAGAATGCATCTCACAGATGAGTCAATCGCCAATGCCTTCAAAACTCAATTCTCCTTTAGCAGAGGAAGAGGCAGAGGTCATTAAGGGTGAGGGAGCACTACAAGTGACCAACACTCTAATGGAGATAACAAACAACATAGCCATCATCAAAATTTCCAAGGTCACAAACAACAACACCAGAATCAGAATTTTCAGCCTCAAAGAGGTAGAGGGAGAAGATCAAATGAAAAATCAAGTATACAATGCTATTATTGCAAAAAATATGGGCACTATGAATCTGAATTCCGGAAGAAGCAGACATCTCATCTCTCAGGAAGTGCACATGTGTCAAATCATAGGGGAGAAACCTAAAAAGGTATGTTTCTCTCATTCCACAAGACTGAAGAACAACCTAAAGATCTCTGGTTGCTAGACAGTCGATGCAACAATCACATGAAAGGTAACAAAGATTTACTTTCATGCATTGATTATTCAATCTCATCTGATACTACACTTGGAAATGATTCCTTAGTCAAAGTTCAAGGCAAAGGAACTGTACATATTCTTACTAAACAAAATGAAAAGAAAGACATAAACAATGTCTATCATGTTCTAAATCTGAAACATAATCTACTAAGTGTAGGAAAGCTCATTGAATATGGCTATAAGGTACTCTTTGAGGGAGAATCTTGCAAGATATATGAAAAAATCCCAAGTAGAAAATTGATTTCTGAAATCCACATGACTCAGAATAGGATGTTTCTCCTTACACTCAGAACTGCAAATCTGATTCAACCATATGCACAAAGTGAATCCACCCTAAATGAAACAATTTTTTGGAATACAAGATTTGGACATCTACCCTTTAAGAGTCTAAGTATTCTTCATAAGAACTCCATGGTCAAAGCTCTTCCCATCTTCAAAGAACAAAATTCCCCATGTGAGTCTTACATACTTGGAAAACATAAGAGAACCGGTTTTCCACAGTCATCCAATCAAGTCAAACAACATCTCGTACTAGTTCACACTGACCTATGTGGACCAATGCAATATAGTCAATAGGTGGTAGCTTTTACTTTCTAATGTTTATTGATGATTTTAGCAGAAAAATATGGATCTATTTTCTCAGACACAAGTCTGAAACTTTTGCAAAATTCAAAGAATTCAAGGCAGAAGCTGAAAAACAGAGTGAAAATATATAAAAGCACTCAGGTCCAATGGAGGAGGAGAATACAACTCTAATGAATTTGCAAATTTCTACAAATCACAAGGCATTATCATGCAAACAATAGCTAGGTATACTCCACATCATAATGGAGTGGCTGAAAGGAAAAACCAGACAATAATGAATATGGAAAGAACACTTCTCAAAGAGAAAAGTTTGTCAAATATTTTTTGGGCTGAAGAAGTAGCATGCTCAGTTTATCTCTTGAATAGATCTCCAACCACAAGTCTAAAGATGAAAGTCCCTCAAGAAGCATGGAGTGGGAAAAAGCTAAATGTTGCACATCTAAGGACATTCAGATGCATATCATACACTCACATACCTTCTGAATTAAGGAAGAAACTGGATGACAGAAGTGAGAAATGTATCTTTACTAGATATAGTGAAACATCTAAATCCTACCGTCTTTACAATCCAATCTCCAAGAAATTAATTCTCAACAGAGATGTAAAATTTTTGGAAAATCAATTATGGAATGAATCAGAAAATCAATAACCGGACAGTCAAAATCCATTGATGCCAAGTTTTGAAAACACACAAAATTCAGGACAACAAATACCTCTACCTGTTCTTCCAAGATTGCAGGTACAAGGACGATCTGAAAATTCTCAGGATAACTCAACTTGAAGCAGAGACTCATCTTCTGAAATTCAAAATCAGAGAACTCGAAGTTTGAGAGAAATACATCAGCAGTTGGATGACTTTGAACAACACAACCTTTTTTTTTTAATGTGATGTCAAACTACATCTTTTAAGGAAGCCACTAAGGAGCCACATTGGGTTCAAGCCATGAACCAAGAAATTGACTCCATTGAGAAGAATAAGACATGGGATCTTTTTTATTTGCCAAGTCATAAGAAAAGTATTGGTGTCAACTGGGTTTACAAAACTAAACTCAATGAAAAGGGAAGATTGAAAAACACAAGGCAAGACTTGTTGCCAAAGGATTCTCACAACAACCTGGTACTGACTATGGTGAAACTTTTTCTCCAGTAGCAATGTTAGACACTGTCAGAACTCTATTGGCCATAGAAGCCCAACATAAATGGCAACTATACCAGATGGATGTCAAGTCAGCCTTCCTAAATGGTTTCTTAGAAGAAAAAGTTTATGTCGATCAGCCACCTGGATTTGAAGGCCAAGAGCGGCCAGCCAAAGTATATCGGTTGAAGAAAGACTTGTATGGCTTAAAGAAAGCTCCAAGAGATTGGTACAATAGAATTGACACTTATCTGATCAAAAGTGGTCTCAGCAGAATTCAAAATGAGCCAACTCTCTACACCAAAACTGATCAGCATGGTAAAATTTTGATTGCATGTTTATATGTTGATGACATGATATATACTGGAAATCTTGAGTTAACAAGTTTTAAACATGCCATGTAATCTGAGTTTGAGATGACATATCTTGGCATCATGAAATGTTTTTTGGGGATTGAGGTTGATCAATCAACCAGAGGAATTTTTGTTTGTCAGAAAAGGTATGCAACAGACATCATCAAAAGATTTCGCATGGAAGAATGCTATCCAGCAGAAACCCCTATAGCTCTAGGCACAAAATTGAGAAAGAAAGATGAAGGCCCTACAGTGGAACCTACCCTGTACAAAAGTTTAGTAGGCAATTTGTTGTATCTTACAACAACTAGGCCTGATATTATGTATGCAGCTAGCCTTGTTTCTAGATTCATGGAATCTCCCAAAGATTCTCACTGGAAAATGGAGAAACCAATTATGAGATATGTTGCAGGAACTCTCAATTTTGGCTTATGGTACACTAAATCTGATAGTAATCAACTATCTAGTTACAAAGACAGTGATTTTTCAGGTAGGCTAGATGACGGGAAAAGCACCTTAGGACTTGCTTTTCACTTGGGCTCGAACCCGATTTCATGGGCATCAAAGAAGCAACCAATTGTCTCAATATCTTCTACAGAGGCAGAGTATGTTGTTGCTACTTCATCTTTTTGTCAAGCTGTGTGGATGAGAAGAATATTGAAAGATATGTCACATATAGAAAAGGATCCAACTCCTATCTTCTGTGACAATACCTCAGCAATTGCTCTATCCAAAAATCATGTGTTTCACAAGAAAAGAAAACACATTGACACTTTATTTCACTTCATCTACGAGCTCATCAATAATGGTGACATTGCACTCCAATTATGTGGTTCTCGAGATCAGCTCATAGATATATTCACAAAGGCACTGGAAAAATCTGTTTTTGATTTTCAGAGACAACACTTGAGCATAATCAGTGCTGATGTTTGTAACTGTTGAGTTTAAGAGGGAGTGTTAAATATAATGTAACCTCAACAGGATGATTGTACACTTCCAGTTGTCCTGACCAACTGTAATTTCTTTTCTTGATTTGCTTGATCCCATTTAGCTCAACTATTTTCCTTTTGCACATCACTTCTTCATTAACTCTTCTCATTGTACTTTCTCCTTACATTCTTAATATACTGGATACTATTTCTGCTCTATTCTTTCTCTCTGCATTTCTTGCTTCACAATTTATCAGAGTGGTAGGGAGAAAATCCCAAATCTTTATTTCCTATATTTATATTAAAATGGCTCTTCAATAACCCAATATGATTTTTATGTGCAACAAAAGTATTATTACGATAAGAAAATATTGAAGGAGGACTTCAAATTGTGATCAACATGACACAAAATATTATTATTAATATATATATACATCCATATTTTTCTAACAACGCCAATACATTACGACTACAAGCGAAGCAAGGTGCAATTTTTTTTGTTTTTATGTAGGAAGGTGACAGCGACAAGTTAACCATGCCTAGAAAAATATCACATGCACACTGATTAGGAAATAGACAATTATGAGTCCACGCACTGGCACAAGGGTGATTGGGTGAAACATATGTAAAACAATAGGGATAAATGACTACAAGCCCGACACAGCATGACCTTGCCTACAAGATAAGGGACAACACCGCCACCCTGACCCAACAACCTCAATGACCAGATAACTAGAACCTCTATGGTGCACAACCAAATGCATGAAGGCATTGTAACCCAAGCACCATCAACGAACTTACAAGATCAACAAAACCCACAATGGGAAGTACAGACCCTAGCCAAGTTATCAATCACCTCTATCCAATAGGGCACACAATGATCCCCTCATCAGGAATCATGCGGTGCCAAGGCAATAGGCTCGACGATAACCCTAGTGCTACATAACCTATCTATACCAAGGACTCTAGTTGGAACCAACTCGCTAGGATTCAAGGTACTGACAAGAGGATACACCCATACCCCAAGAAATAGGTCGACCAGACCCAAGATAACTGCAATCAAAGGAAGAGCTCAAGTTAATACCCAACTCCGCCAACAACCCATACAATAACTAATAATCAAGACATCTAAGTGAGAAGGTCGAATTGTTACCAAGTGACTAAGTTCATAAATGTTATCATAGTGCACACTAAGAAAGGCACTTAACTAAATAAAATACGTTTATCCAATTATAAACTATCCATTAAAATAAGTGATCTACTTAACATTTTAAAGGTGTTCCATGGTTCTTAAAAAAGAATCGACATTAATGTATAGAAGGGCCAATCGTGAATGTGATCAATGTCTATAATTAATGCCACTTCAATGCTATATTTTATGCCATTTTATGTTTTTATGTGGTTATAAATAAAAGCCAATTGATACTCTTCAATGAATTTTAATGCTATCTTTTTGTTTATGAATAATTTTCACCTCGATGTTATTCAACGAGAATTAATGTTATTATTAAACCCTATCTAAATCAAGCTATACATTACAAGCTATATAATGCCATATAAATCAAGCTACACATTACAAGAAAAGTTTCTATACATTCAATGAGATCTAATGCCATATAAATCAAGCTATACATTCAATGAGATTTAATTCCATCTACATTCGACGGGAATTACTAGCATATGCATTCAATGAGATTTAAATCCATATACATTATAGAAATCCTATACATTACTGAATTCTATACATTACAAAAATCTATACAAAAATCTATACATTACAGAAATCAATGAGTTTAAAGCTATATATTACATTGTAGGAAAAGGGCAAGGTGGTCGATGACAAGGCTGACAAAGAGACAAGAATATGTAGAGATAATTTGTTGCCACATCACAAAAATCACCATGAAGACGCAAAGATTAAATAGAAAAATCACAAGGTTAATAAAGACATGAAGACGCAGTGATTACATGGAAAAATTGTCAGGTTAATAAATGGGCAAATCACAGTCATAGACAGTGGCCCAACTCGTGAAGTGAAAATTGGCAATCATAGGCATAATAGGTGGCCAAACTCGCCAGGTAACAATTGACAAATCGCATTCATAACATGCATCGATTGCATTCTTAATAATGGAAATTGCCAGAGTAATATATGATATATCTAGCCATGAAAATGCAAATAGGATACAAAAATGCAGAGCAATAAATTGTGGTAATAATATAGTCTTAATAATGGCATCGTGAGAGTAATATAATTCATTACATAATTGCAATCTTAACAATGGAAATGAAAGAGAAATAAGTCGTTACATAAATGTAGTCTTAATAATGACAAATCTCCAGTTAAACACCTAAGAAACAAATGTGTCTTTATGGGCCAAGGAGGCCACCCAGGGGAATGCCCACCTAGGGCGCACAAGTCAATCACCTAGGTGCAACACTAGTTCACCTTTTGATGAGTAATTAAATATATGTAAAATAAATGGTTCCATTGGTATATAAGGTGAACTGGGACTAAAATAAAGTATTCTTACCTTTTCTTCTTAAGCTGTGTGTCTTGGTTGTTTTATTTTTTGAGTTTGCATTTTACATTCACGACAATTTTGTTTTTAGGTTTTCTGAAGAATAACCAGTGCACCTTCCTTCATGGTTGCCTCCTAGTGACTTTGTTTTCCATGCTTCCACCTCTGAGAGGAAGCTTATCTCATTATCTATCCACTCTTTCAGGAGATTTTTTGGTCAGAAGTCGAGCTATGGCTTGCGTGGCCACCTTCTCCTATAGATTGCTTTATTGGGTAGATGAATTGGTATAATATCCTCAAGATCCATGGAAAAGATTTTGATCTTGAAGATTGAGCCAAATTTTTTCTAGGGTTTTCAGGAAATAATCCAGAGTTTGTCCATTCCAGGGTTTCCATTTTATGCAAGAAGATCCACAGATGTCATAAGCCCCAAGGGCACCCACATATACATTGCCACAGAGAGGAGCTCCACATATCTAAAACAATACAGATCTCTCTGTCTAGACTAGGTCAGGCTCCGTTGCCTCAAGTTTTTGATTCCTTTGTTCTTAAGAAAAAGTCCTCTATTCAACATCGCAACCTAGGGGCACTTTTTCTCTTCAACTAGCCTCACAATGCCTCCATGAAAATATCCTTTGGCAGTCAAATCAGATTCCAACACATCAAATCACATCCAAGATCTTGCCTCTATCCTTGATGAGATACTCATAATCCAACAAAAAAACAATCCAGATCCATTCTGGTTGGACACTCAAATCCAACTACCCAAGTTTGTTCAGAAAACAAATGGTGAAATGGTGGATTCTTGGATTTGTAGCCTATCCACCTATTTCAATACATGTCCAAGCCTTATCGAGAAAAGAAAACTTCAGATTTATGCCTTGCAATTAGAAGGACTGGCACAAACTTGGTGGGATACAGAGCAAGAGAAGACCACATTTTTGATAGAGATTGGGGATGCTCCAGAATCCTCTACTTCACAACCCATCAAAACCTAGGCTCGACTTTTTGAAGCTTTGAGAAATCGCTTCTACCCATGTGGGTATGTGAAATCCTTATGGATGAAAAGGCAATAACTTCGACAACTCCCTTCACAAGGAGTGTAAGGCTACATAGACTTCTTCTACAAGATGCGCCTCTTACTTCATATTCCAGATCTGGAGCAAGTACTCATATTAAAATTTGTGGTTGGTTTATTAATTCAATTCCATCGAGAAATAGAGCTGTTTGAAAATCCAAATTTAGATAAAACGTTTCAGAGATCTTTGGCTATAGAAAGGAAAGTCACTCCTAGAGGTCATATTCCTCAGTCCTTCCCTTACACCAACCCCCCCGCCTCTCAACCATCCAGCTCCCATCCCTCAGCCATCTTTCCACCTCCTCAGACTCAAAACCCCACACCCGATATGACTACAAGGACACCCTGGTGCTCATTCCACAAAAATACTTCACACAATTCATCAGATTGTTGAATCCTCCAAAATCTAAAAACCAACAAAACTCTACTCACTGATCTCATTGGGCCTTCCCAAGTAGAAGATACCAAATAATTTCCTCTAGACAATCCCATAGAAGTAGATCCATCATCGATTCTAATGACCTGGGAAGATTCAAATCCATCCACCCAACCCTTCTTTACCCATAACTGCCAAATCAAAAATGCCTTGTCTTTACTAATTATGGAAAATGGAAGCCAAAAAAATTTGGTGTCTCAAGCCCTTGTCAACTGCCCTAATCTTGTCACCACTCCATATTCGGAACCCTATCAATTCGGATGGGTCCAAAAGGATGGCCCTCGCCTCCTAGTTTTCAAGCTTTGTCTGTTCACTTTCGCAATAGGCCAATTCAAAGATATTTTCCTATGTGATGTCTCCCCCTTGGATTGTGTGGATTTGTTGCTCGGTATCCCATACCAAACCCAAAGAAATGCTATCTATCTAGCCAGATCCCTCTAGTACAAAATTCCCAAAGAAGGCCACACTTATATCTTAACTGCAGCAAAACCCAAACCCCCTTCTACCAACAAACAAATCCCACATGTACACTTAAACCAATGTGTCTCTCTCTGTTTGGTGCACCCAATAACACCAAACAATACAATGCACCCTATTCCTGAAACTATGACTCCCCTCCATGAGTTCATAGAGGTATTGCAACCTTCAGAGGGACTTCCCCCCTTCTGCCACATTGACCATTCCATTCATCTCATCCCCAGATATGCCTTACCTAACGTCCCTACTTACCAATTGGACGCAACAAAAATAAAGGAAATGGAAAGACAACTGGCTGACCTCATCAACTATGGCCACATCCAACATTCATCTTCTCCATGTGCTTCTTCCGCCTTTGTCATCCCTAAACAAGATACCTCAGAAATGCACCTTGTCACTGATTACCAAGCCTTGAACAAAGACACAATAAAAAATCATTACCCCCTTCCCCAAATTGAGGAACTACTCAACACCCTCCAAGGAGCTAAGTGGTTTACTAAATTGGATTTGACAGTCGGCTAACATCAAGTTCGAATGAACCCAGATGATGTTTGGAAAACAACGTTCAAGACCAAATTTGGCCTTTTTGAGTGGAAAGTCATGCCTTTCGGTCTCACCAACACCCCAACCACTTTCATGAGGCTTATCAATGACATATTCAAAGCACATTTTGGTCTATTTGTGGTCATCTACTTAGATGACATTCTCATTTTCAGTCGGACAAGGGACACTCACAAGAACACAAGTTGCAAGTCAAAGAGAAGAAAACATATTTTGGTCAGACTTCAGTCCCCTATCTTGGCTTTGTGGTCAACTCATAGGGTATTCAACCAAATCCAGCTCACATCCAAGCATTGGAACAATGGCCTCTACCTTCTTCAACTAAGGAGTTGAAAATCTTTTTGGGTGGCATCAATTTCTATCATAAGTTCATTCCCTCTTTTTCAAATCTTGCTCGACCTTTTCATCATCTCTCAAATACTTCTTCTACATTCATCTAGACCAAAGAAGAAACTACTCACTTTGCTCAGCTCAAAGACATCCTTTGCTGATCCCATGTTTTACATTTGCCAGACCTCTCCCAACCCTTCGATATAGAGTCTGACACCTCACAATATGCTATTGGTGTCATACTTAAACATGGAGGACACCCCATTGATTACCACTCTGAAACCCTATCCGAGGAAAAGAAAAATTATAGTAGCTATGAGAAGGAATTTTATAGTCTGGTGCAAGAACTCAAACAATGGAGGAATTATTTGTTGGGTAAAGAAACCATTCTACATATCGACCACTACCCTTTGATTTTCATCAACTCTCAATCGAATATTCAGGAACAAAGGCACTTTAAATGGGCCTCCCACATTCAACAATTTCACTTACTCATCAGATACAAGAAAGGCACTTCTAATAAAATGGATGATTTTCTAAGTTGACCTCCCACTATAATTATTTCCATTCTAGAAGTATGTTTTGCTACTTATGACACATGAAAAGATCAACATGCTACTGACACTGACTTTCGAGAGATTTGGGAAGCTTTTCAAAGCCCCACAATGAACAATCAGACCCTCTTCTTAGACTACACTATTCAGGATGGGTGGCTATATAAGTTGAATTTCCTATGTGTTCCACACTTAGAAGACCGCCTCTTGCTCATCAAGGAAGCACATGCTTCAGCCTATGGGGGCCACTTCAGGACCACAAATACCACCCAACATATGAAATGCCATTTTCATTGGCCTTCCATGCCACCTCAATTTGAAACATTTATCAGAGCTTGTGCCTTATGCTCACAATCCAAGACATCCAACCAGAAGCATGGGTTGTATCAACCACTGTTGCTTCCTTCTCAGCCTTGGGAGTAAATCTCAATGGAATTCCCAGGTGGACTTTCAACAAAACAAAAGAAAGATGATGCAATCTGGGTAGTGGTATGCCGCTTCAACAAAATGACACTTTTTATCCCATGCAAAAAGACTACTACAATAGCGCAAACATTGAAACTCTATCTCCATCATGTCTGGCCCCATTTTGGCCTCCCAAACAGTATCATCTCAAACAGAGATCCTCGGTTCCTCAGTACATTTTGGAATACCATATGGGTGCTATTGGGGTGCCACCTCAAGTTTAAATTGCATACCATCCTTAAACAGATGGCCAAACAAAGGTTGTCAATAGAGTCTTGGTGCATGTTCTCCAAACTCAGTTTGGGTGTAGAAAACAATCGGACAATTACTTACACATTCTCCAACATAGCTACAACAAGGAAACACATTCTTCTATAGGATTTTCACCTTTTGAGGTCTTCTTGGGCTTCCAAACAACATCTCCAACCGAGATTCCACTCGCATGCGCTCCTCAAGGTACCTTCCATCAACAGTAGGAACAACTGTCAGCTCAATGATTTCTCCAAAAAATTTCACAATGCCACAATGCAATCACATCAACACTCAAAGCATCCCAAGATCATACCAAGCAACACCATCAGAAACAAAGAATATTCATGGCCTTTCAAGAAGGGGATCAAGTATGGTTACACTTGGATAAGAAGCGCTTCAAATGCCACCATCAAAAGCTTCTGCCAATCAGATATGGTCCATATACAATACTCGACAAGATTGTAGAAAATGCATATCGGCTGGATCTGCCACCACAACTAGGAATCCACAATGTCATTAATGTAAATCACTTAAAGTTGTTTGAGCCTTCCCTCTTGGAAGAAACAGTCACCATTACTCATCTAGTGGACAACATTCCTGATTTCCAACTCCCATTGGCCAAAGAGATTATACTGGACACTCGAAGTCTCTCTACATGACACCAGACTTATACTTCATATCTGGTAGCCCGCCAAGGCCAAAATACATCTCAGGTAAATTGGATCACAACTGATGTATTGTGCAACAAGTTTCTGCATCTTCTCATGGAAGTCAAGATGCTTCTAGATATAAATAGGGATAAATTGGGCTAACGAGGCCACCTAGGGGAACACTCACCTAGGGTGCACAAGTCAATCACCTAGGTGAAACACTTCTTCACCTTTTGATGAGTAATTAAATATATGTAAAATAAATGGTTCCATTGGTATACAAGGTGAACCGAGACTAAAACAAAACATTCTTACCTTTTCTTTTGAAGCTATTTGTCTTGGTTGTTTTCTTTTCTGAGTTTTCATTTTACATTCATGACAATTTCATTTTTAGGTTTTCTGAAGAATAACGAGTGTGCCTTCCTTCATGGATTCGTCCTAGTGACTCCATTTTCCATGCTTCCACCTTTGAGAGAAATATTATATCATTATCTATCCACTTTGTCAGGGAGTAAATCATTTCCTTTGAGTTCAGAAGGGAGGGCACACCAACTGGAATTTGTGCCCTTGTTGGTTTCTTCTTTGTGGGAATGAAGTGAGTGTTCCCTCTTCCATGGATGCACTGGGATTCTTCCACTAATCATATGAGGTTACTCTGAGATCGCCAACACCTCTTTTCCACTCTCGGGTCACCCTGGTATGGATCCCCATTTCCTTGGTCACCCAAACTAATGGTGCGCCCCTATTCATATTTGCACCCCTCAAGAGATTTTTTGGCCAGAAGTCGACCTATGGCTTGCATGGTAACCTTCTCCTATATATGTCCTTCTTGGGAAGATGAATTTAAAAGTGGAAATTCACCTAGTAAATAAAAATGAAATGGAGACTTGAGAAGTGGCAAACCCTGAGGTAAACACAAGCAATGAATGTGTCTTTAAGAGTGTCAATTTGTCTAGTAAATAAAAACGAAATGCAAACTTAAGAAGTGGAAAATTGCCAGGTAAACACAAGCAACGAATGTGTCTTTAAGAGTGGCAATTCGTCGAGTAAATAAATAGAAAATGTATTCTTAAAAAGTGGCAATCACCAGGTAAACACAATAAACGAATGTGTCTTTAAGAGTGGCAATTCGCCCAGTAAATAAAACGAAATGCAGACTTAAGAAGTGGAAAATTGCCACGTCAACACAAACAAGGAATGTGTCTTTAATAGTGGCAATTCCCCTAGTAAATAAAAGAAAAATGAAGTCTTAAGAAGTGGGAATTGCTAGGTAAACATCCATTATTTGCAGTCTTAATTCATCGTCAAATATTAAGGTACAAACTATAACAATTGCAGAGAATAATGCCCCAAAAAAACCAAAACACATAGTTAAATAGCCAGGAAGGCATTACCAAGCAAAGTTAAATTATCCAGCAACATTTACAAAAAATGTAGAGTTAGAAATTTCATGGTTGAGGGTGTTGAAATGTAGAGAACACTAAACACAGTTTTCACATGCCGAGAATGATTAGGACACAGAGTTGATATAAAATGTAGAGACCAAAACAAGGTGGAGATCGAGTTATGGAGATAATAAGGGTTAAACTACTGGGCAGACACATCCTTCGCTCATCATCCACGCATAAAAAATTAGGGCATTAGAATCTATAGGTCATTGTGCATTGAAGTGATGACCATTGATTTGGCTCCTGGATGACTCCTTAGGCATGGACTCACAAACTAGGGATGAGGATGAAAAGCTCAACTCTTCACAACAATAAACAAAACCAAAGGACATACTCAACATGAAGGGATCAAAAGCAAAGGGAGTCAATCAACAACGAGCTTAAGGCTATGGGAAATTAAGTTATTAGTTAAAATTCTAAGTCAACATTTTCCTTACCCAA
The DNA here is from genome assembly GCA_009831015.1 of Picea engelmannii. NCBI lineage: Eukaryota > Viridiplantae > Streptophyta > Pinopsida > Pinales > Pinaceae > Picea > Picea engelmannii. The sequence continues at coordinate 22,664 of ML800239.1, read as the reverse complement.
TTAAAAATATAGAATTGAAAGCATGAGGTATAATAAGACTCTATCTTGCAGAATCAAGTAAATGTATTGTATCCCAAGTGGTCCGCTCTGATTCATTATCCCGCGTGCTCTGTGCAACTCCCTCTTATCGACCAATGAGACTTCACCGATACCTCCCAACCAATGCTAGGGATACTCTTCTACCCCCTTATCCCCCCAAGCCACAAAGGGGCAACGCGCACTAAAACAAAGAGTAGCTAGCTCCCAGATCGCCTCGCAAGGTCGAGCTACCACTCCTCATCGAGTTGGGTATCCCAACTGCCACAAGCTAAGTCAGTCAAGTCTAAAATTATGCAGTGTAACGTTACACATCATAGAAGAGATCCATCATCCTCCTCCTCCCTCCTTTATATTGAGTTTATAAGTCATTTACTTTCCTAAAATCCCATTTAATTTATTGTTCATTAATTTAATTCATAAAATTCTGCTCGTACATGTGTCACCCATCCCCTTCATTGCACCATAAATTAATTTCATTAATTAATTAATTACTCCTATTTCCCTCACCCACCTAAAAGAATTCCTAGAATCGCTCCTAGGTGTCCCCATATTCCCTTTTTAATAATAAATTGTTAATTAGCATATGTCATAAAACAATTCTTTCCCCTTTTCCCCCCTTTTTAATTTTTATCCCCAAAAAGAATTTTATAAATTAATTGAATTACTTACCCCCTTCTCGTCACATGATTAATGATTATTATCATTATTATTTATTTATTTTTAATTTTGATTTTATATAAATAGATATATATTTTTTATCACAAGTATCACTTAGACCTAGACTTTATTTTCCTAGGCTACATGACATCTTATTAGGGAAATTGTTTTAAATCCTTCTTATCACATTATTCGTCCTAAGGTCTTCTAGGTTTATCCATTTATTAATTAAGAAAGTGACATGCCCTTTAGGACACACTAGGTACTTCAAGGGTTCCACTCACCTCATTGTGTTTTCCTTTCATGACGTGCCCTTTAGGACGCACTATGCGCTCCGAGGGTGCCTCTTTCCTCTTTCCATTTTTATTACGCGACATTCCCTTTAGAACGTACTACGTGTTCCAAGGTTGCCACTTGCCTCTTGAATGAATTGGTAGACATAAAACAATCCTGGATGTAAATTCTAACCTTGTACAATATCTACTACAAACCGATATTCAGAAAAGAACAGAAAAGATACAATGGCAAATACAAACATTACACAAAGATTTTTCACCTGGAAACCCAAACTGGGAAAACCAACATATATTATATTCATACACTGTTTTACACTGTTTATAATACAATATACATATAGGAGCCACTGGCATCCAAAACCCTAACCCAATGACTTGGATTAGTCCAAAACCCTAATTCCTTAACCGGAAATAGAAAACCATCAACAAAGAACCATGTGCCGAAAAACCACCTAATATCACGTGGTCTCGGAAATATGTCAGCCCGACGAAAATATGTTGGCCCAAAACCGACGAAAATATGTCGGCCTGAAAAAAAAATTTCGGGGGCGCTGCCCCCCAACCCTTGTGCAGTGAGATCCACCCCCCTGCACCCCCCCTCTAACCCCCCTGCGTGCCCGACGCAAGTTCTCAGACACTACTACTCGTGCAAAGAATATAACACATACCCAACATTCTCCCACTTGTTGTTTTCTTTGCACACAGGGGGTTACAGGGTTACATAGTCAACAATGCCCATGGATCCTCTACACCAAGAGAACTTCTCAGTGCTCA
>ML800238.1:132550-145863 GCA_009831015.1 Picea engelmannii | reverse complement strand
AGAGGATCGTTTGGTCATGGGATTCAACCAAGTGGTTGAAAAGTAGAGACATAAGGCATGGCATGATGGAAACATCCACCATAAAATCCTCCAACTAGGTTCTTTTGTGTTGTTATACAACAACAAATATTTACAACACCCTGGCAAGCTATGTATGCTTTGGTTGGGCCCTTTCCACCTTGTCTACATCAGCGAAGTTGGTGCCACCAATTTGGCTACATTATAGGGAAAACCACTCAAGGGACTTATCAATGGAAGTAGGTTGAAGGTGTATTGTGGCCCATAGGGGTCACCTATCACTTAGCTACATATATCCAACTTGGATTTCCATAGAGTAGGTTTAGCATAGGAAGTATAGCATGTAAAAGTGTACATAGTCAACATAATTCACCTTTTTGGCAGCACAACATGCACTTTAGTTACACAAGTGGACTAGATAGATTGACATCTTTACATATTCCAAATATTTCCAATTCAGTTTGAAGTTATGGCCTACGCACAAGGTACTGGCTCTGGCAGGGAGTTCACATGGGACTGGGTTGAGCTACCTAGCACTACATTACATTGAAGGTTCAAGCAATCCAGTTTGGTTAGATCGCACATAGCCCTGGCATGTAATTAGTTATGACACCACATTCCAAAAGGAAAATCATAAGTATGGCAGATCTGAACCATTATCTCCTCATCTATGGGGCTTCGCTAGAACTTTATAGTTCTTCTACGATCGTTCACATTAGTTGGTTCTTTGTCTCATTCTGGATTTCACCTTTGACCATTCTCCACTCTATATATACCCACCCTCTCTCACCCCCTCGCATCACTCACCTACATGTTCTCTTTTCGCTTCCTACTATCCTTTCGTTTTCCACTAATCTTCCCATCTCTTGTTTCATGTCCCCTTTCATGGCTAATCTTAGAAGATGTTTCTAGATGTGTAATCCCTAGTCTGTCCAGGTAGTCAAAGAGCCAACAATACATTTTTCATGCAGATTGACAAATCGACATCGGTTGCTAGGCAGAGGTCCCACCCTCTTATTTACCAACAAGAAACAATCGAGTGCCACACAGTTCCTTGAACTCACTTTGAAGCTATAGAGGTATGCCAACTTTCCAAGCCCGAAATTAGTTTTCCTATTGCCATGGATAATCACCTTTGCTAAAGAAGATAACCCAAGGCTGTGGGTTATCCTCTCCACCAGTCTAGGAGGTCCCCATATTCTATCCTCTACTACTTTCTCAATGAGACAAGAGAATAATAGTGATCTCTCTCGATGGATCTCTTCCTTGGGATGTACTTCTTGTAGGTCATCAAGAAACTAGGAAAATTTCTAGTAGTAGCACTTGGTTTAATTAGGGGGGAAGTTTCTTGATGAAGTGATCTAAACATATCCCTCATTCATGACATTAGAAGCCATCGAAGAAAGAGAGTTCAAGCATCTGGCTAAATTAAACCCAAATCCATCACTTACCTTGAGGATTGCTCGACTCATTCCAAGACTTATGTCTAGTTGCAACTACAACCTGGATAGATGATTTTCTCCTACTCAAACTTGGCTGCCACCACAACTTGGTTTGATGCTCTGATTCTACAATGATTGATGATTTTATCTTACTCAATTTCTTCATTGGTCACTTCAGGAGGCACTTGGCTTGAGGACGATCCAAATAATAGTGGTGGGGGCTTGTTGGCACCCAAATTTTTGGGTGAATTTCATACGTGCGGGCACAAATGAAGTTGTGCACGCCAATTCCAGTTTTGCATGCGCTCAAGAAGCTGTGCGAGGGGCAACAAGAGGTGCGCACATCAGATCAAGTTTTGTTAATGCGTGCCAGTTCAAGTTCTTCCAATGCACGCTAGTTCGAGTTCTGTAATGCATGCTAGAAATAAAGAAGATGACACATACACATTGGAATCAAGAAAATAATCTTTGAGAAATCTCCCCAAATGATTACTAAAGGTAGCATGAGGGAACAAGGAGCAGTAAGAACATGAGCTGGAAAGGTAGTTGATATTTCCATGATTCCAAAGAGGCTACGCAAAATGCATGTGGGTGACAGAAGTGTGCGAGACTATAAATCATAGGAGCAAGTGGGGTAGAACTGAAAGTAACAGAGTGATGGAGCCGAGAAGCAGACGAAAGGGAGCAACAACAACCGAAAGAGAGTTATTTAGTTGGTTGTTGGTTGATAGTTGTGGGTATTATTGTTGTTGTTAGTCAATGACCTTGTGCTCACTTTAAGCATATGTTTTTTTTAATGTCTTCGGTTTTAAGATCGAGTATGTCATATTTACAGAGTTTGAAGGAAAATGCATGGCCCTATGTAATGTAATGTTGGGAAAATGTATAAGAGAGCAAGGCTATGCTGTTGTCAATTGATGAGTTGCTCAATGTATTGCTAATCAAGCTGAAGTGATTATGGTCTTATGGTGTGTTGATCATATGTCAATTGAATGTTTGTGTTGTTGGTGTACATTTTTATGTGTTAAGTAGGTTGCAATGGACTATATGAATGTCGACCCCAATGGATTTCTATGTAATTAGTCCTTCACCACTGACACAAGACCACATGGTCGCTATGATCCTCATGACGTATTTGGCTAAGGATTGATATGTCGATGCCTTCGGGTTTTGTTGATCAACTATGGACGAACTCTGGGTTCTCAACCCCCCATTGTTAAGAAGGATGTGTGCAAGTGTGAATGACCCAACAGATCCCCTTGGAGGGATTGAAGGTAGTAGAGATATTTCTATTGACAAGGATGGAAAATAAATCCAAGTAGATGATGTTTCCAATCCAAAATATCCAATCTGACCTTAAACCTAAGACTGCTATCTTTTTTCCATGAATTCCCAACTAAGGTGGTCACATGCTTTGGATACATTTGGTTTGTTCATAATCTCGAGAGATTTACCATTTTTACAAGGAATGGATATTTTCATGAACTATGATAATACCATCTAGAATCTATATTCCCTCAACATAGCCTCCTTGCTCTTGCGAATTTAATTGGGACATGACTGTTTTTAATCGATTTGCAATGAGTTTAGTGATGATTTATAGAACACATTGTAGATAGATATGGGTTAGGATTTTTATGCAGAATGGGATTCCAAATCCTTTCGAATGAGGGTCATAAAGGTTGAGTTAAAGGCATGGAGAATGTTCCTTGTGTATCTTGATTCTTCCATTTCTTCCCATACCTCTTTACCAATCACCAACTAGCAAGTTTGGAAAAAATCTATAGTGAAACCATCAGGGCATAGGGATTTACCTGTAGCCATTTCTTGCATAGTTTGGGTGACTTCCTCAAAGGTTGTATCCCACATTTTACTTGGGTTATGKTCATCAATAACYAGAGAAGGAATGTTTCTTGAAATTGATTTAATAGTTGTTTCTCTTTCCATGGGAGGTTMTGATAGGAGATACTAAAAGTGAGTTCTCATCTTGACTTCAATATCCTCATGCATTTCCAATATATCCTCTAYGGTGGATCTAAGATAATTKATTTAGTTGTGATGCCTTCYGCTTAACATGAAATTGTGGAAKAAATGAGTGTTCTTGTCCCCCTCTTTGATCCATTTGATTCTTGTTTTTTTTCTCCAAAGAGTTTCTTGTTTGTCCCTGAGTGAGAATTGAGTTTGAATGATTTACTCTTGAGTTTTCCTTTATTATGTTTTCCCCTCMTCAATGATGATTCTTTTTAAGTTTTCCATCTTCTCTTCGAGTTGAGTCTAGGCTTGGAAGATATTGCCRAAGATTTCTTTATTCCATTTTTTATTTTCTACTTAATTYGTTTCAATTTTTGCTACAGTCTATACATACTTGTGCCCATAGTCACATTTTCCTCTATCCACTAGTTTCTTATGTTTTCCATGAAGTCAGGATGATCTAACCAAAAAAATTCAAAGTGAAATGTTTTGGATCTAGGAATTATAGATTTATCCCATGATAGGAAAATTGACTAGTGGTCAAAGCTTGCAAGGGAAAAATATCAGCCTCCATTGATGTTTTAGAATGGAATAGGGAATTGATATAAGAAATTGATTCATCCTTTTGTTGGCCCTCGACCAAGTTTTGAGGAAACATTAGTCCTGTTTGACCACTTTTGGGACTTAGACAGGCTGGTCAAATATGGAGCGCCCAGGCAAAGCAGAGATCGTGGGATCTCACTCATCTTGCGGGCTTGTGGACCCAGCAAGGGATTTTAGGGTTTATGTAATGGGTTAAGGGATGTCGTCCCATGGGTTTACCCATGATTAGGACTTTTTGTAAATGTATAAATAAGTATCTAAGTGATGTAAGAATGACTAATTGTAATTGTCTTAGTGCATGACTAGTTGGCTTTGTGCAAGAGGATGTGTTAAGACTTGTAGAGGGCATGTTGGCCCTCGACCAAGTTTTGAGGAAACATTAGTCGTGTTTGACCACTTTTGGGACTTCGACGGGCTAGTCGAAGATGGAGCACCCAGGCGGAGTGAAGATCACGAGATCTCACTCATGTTGCGGGCTTGTGGACCCAGCAAGGGATTTTAGGGTTTATGTAATGGGTTAAGGGATGTCGGCTTTACCCATGATTAGGCCTTTTTGTAAATGTATAAATAAGTAGCTAAGCAATGTAAGAACAACTACTTGTAATTGGCTTAGTGCATGACTAGTTGGCTTTGTGCAAGAGGATGTGTTAATACTTGTAGAGCTAAGTGCAAGTAATTGTAAGAGGTTGTGTGCAAGCAGAGTGTGCAAGGCTTTGTGCTATTAAGAAGTTGGCTCTGTGCCTTGACCTGATTTTGGGGAAGGTGGATCTAGTGTGTTGTGCGCAGACAACCTATCCAATGAGAAGCTTGGATCTATGGCTTTGTGCACTGGAGAATATGAATGTAAGAAGCTTGAAGAATAATAAAGAAGAAGAAGAAGATTGGTGGACATAGCCCCGCACTAGGGTGAACCACCTATATCTTATGTTGTTGTGCTTTGTGCGATGCTTTTGATGTTGTTTATGTTGTTTATCTATTAGTGTATTGATATTTATATATGTTGGATAGATGTATGGATACTTAGTGATATATTGATGGTAAATGAATGCTAGATCTGATCTAATGCTATGTGCTAAGTGATTGAAAGTGCTTGATCCTTATTGTTACTACGTTGTTATGTAATAAGGGTTTAATCTGCGATGTGAATGAGATTCAAGAAACTAATGCATATTGTGTTTAGTGCTCTGTTAAGTATTGTAATCACAGATCTATGTCCTAGATTGGTTGTAGACACATGAGTCCTACAATCCCCCCTGTATCTACCTCAGGTGAGACTTCATCTGCTTTGCATGTGTTGTTGAAAGGGCCAGTAGTTAGGGTTTTGTTGGTGCGTTGTTGAAGCATTGAACCCTGGTTTTTCCCTTGTGCCAACAAATGGTTCTGTTGCCAGTACTTGAAACTGTGATTGCTGGGAAATGACAAAAAGAGAAATCTCTGTGTGTAGATATGTTGTTGTAGTGTGCAGTATTCTACTTGACGTGTGAAGCTCTATGATAAGAAATAAACACGATATGAAGAAAAGAGGTAAGATATTAGATCTTTGTGCTCTGGTAAAGGTAAGATAAGTGGAAATTTTTTCTTCGAAAGTATGAATCTAGGTATGTTTGATAGATTTTGTCCTAGTCTGAAAACTAGGGCATAGTTAGAAGAAAGAGTTGATCTAAATAAATTTGATAGAAATGGAGAAAGATATGTTATTCTTATGCATAGAAATAATTTTTGAACTAATAAGTGGATGCAGGAACCTAGAAAGAATTTTTGCAGATTGTAGGTCCATCACTATGATTCTAGTGCATAGTACAGGAAAGGCTAGGGATCATTTAAAAGAAAGAGAGTATTGACACTATGTTATAATTACAGAAGAACAGGACATCTTGCTAAGGAATGCCCTGGTACAGGTCCTATTTGTATTTGTTGTAAATCTATAGGTCATGAGGTTTTGGATTGTCAAAGAATGATTGCTAAAGTTGAAAAGATGAACATGAGACAAGAACACTATAAACAAGGTCAAGATACTGAGACCATGTTAAAGAATCTAAAGGAATTAGAGACTATGTTGTTACAGTTAAAAGAAACAATGAATGATCACAGAGACATCAATTTACCAAAGATCCTAAAATAAAAACAACGCATAGCCATAAGAATAGAAGACTTTGACATAGACTGTGTATTGGATGAAGAAAGACATGTGAATATTATGCCAGAAAGCACTTGGGAAATTTTGGGAAAGCCTGCTATGATACCTTCATTGGGAAGGATAGGCTTGTTTAAAGGAAAGATGATAACCCTATGTGGAAGAGTTACTAATATACCTATGATTGCTCATGAAACAACGACTGAAAAAGAATTTGAAGTCATTAAATTTGTTGAAAACAATGATCCCTTTCCACTTTTGTTAGGAAAGACTTGGATTGAGAAGGATCATATCAAAAGGAAAGCAGAGGAGGAAGCTACAGAACAGAAAAAGAAAGAACTAAGGGATCTCATAACCGGAAAAATAACACGATTAATAGAAGAATGGGAGGATAATTCGAAGAAACAAAGGGCAAGAGAATTAGCTGTCGAAGTTGAAAGAATGTAGGAAGGCTTGAAGAAACATTCCATGCAAGAAAGAAGTATAGCCACCTCGGAAATAGTAAGAGAAGGGACATTAGCCTCAGAATATGTAAGAGCACATCAATAGTGCGAAGTTACTATGCTAAGAGAATATAGGAATAAGAATGGAAAGAGGAACCCAGAGACTCGGATCATAGAAAAGAAGGAAAGGAAGATAAATAAGAAGAAAGCTAAGCTAGAGAAACTACAGGAAGTTCTAGAGAACATAAGGAGGACTTCGCAAGAGGCAGGTCCACAGAACTTGAACCTCGCCGGAATAATAGAACCACGTCGAATGGAACTTTGCCATGACGAAGATATATGACCGTTGGAGGTTCCTCGACCATTAGAATGATGCTCTAGAATGGCTAGCGACAAAGTTATTGACAGAAAGACCATCGTTGGACCGTTGGGACTGCGCCACAATGGACAGATTCGCATTGATGGACCCATTCCTGCTTGTTGAAGGAATTTGTTACAACGTTGCTTATTTAACCCGTCGAACGTTGCGCCGAGACCACTTTTTGCCAACCGTGATTACCCGAGATAACTGAGAATCCATTGTATACCACGCTGTGCTTTCTAGACCTCTCCACCCATTTGATTACCTCGTCTGTTTGTTTTCCTACCCGATCTATTTTGTTACAAGTGTGAATGTTGGGTGAACATAGCACATTAGAAAATTTTGTGGAGGAGATTCTTGTAGACCTCATGGCTGAGAGAGTTATGTTTGTAGGAATACAGACGTCATCGACTGGAGGATTGCAAGCATCCCCTTCGATTTCATGTCGTTCTAGCTGCACTATGGAGAAGTGAAGCAAGCACCGTGATGATTTGGTTAACGTGAAGCAAATCCCATTGGTCTTGTCGGAGTACATACCGCCTTTGGCTGGCGCAGTGAACCGCGAGAGTATCCCATGTGATTTTGAATACACATTGATCACTGTGTACATCCCAAAGGGGATACCCGTAGTTGGACCTCAGTTAAGACATATCCTAGCACTGAAGAATAACGATTTTAACCTCTGAGATAGGAAGAACTATGTGATTCTCGCACCACATCGGTATTTGATGAGGATGACTGGGAAGAAGTTGCACATAGTCTCCCAACCATGGATTAAGGAGCTCGTGCAATCGATGATCCTAAATGTAATGAATATCCCTCGCTTCGACCAACATCAGGAGGTTAACGCTTGCGTCAAAATCCTCTTGTTGTGTTACCACAAAGGATATCTGTGGCTTGACAGATGCATCACTATGGATCTGGTGTCGATCCACGTCATCATAGGACTGAGCATGTAGGGACTAGACCCTCAACAATTCTACCCAGGGAAGACTTCAGATCACTCCCTGCCATAGTGCATAAAGGAAGACTATGGTGATGTAGAAAAGGGAAAGCGAGGCTACAAGGTAGCCTCCATCCAGGATGGCACAGTGTGCCTAGCTTGTCATCTTATGGATGGAAAGCTCATCAGAAAGAACATCCCAACACAGGTCACTGGATTTGTAGTAGAACTCGTAGGGAAGTGCGTAGAAGGAATGCAAATGAACTAGGTGAGTTACCTCATCAACGAGCTCGAGAAGGACTGTCGCGAAGTGCAGGACTAGGGTTATGAATTCCACTTTAGCTGGTTACTGGTATTAATCACCTTTATCGCTTGGTAGATGTCGAAAGGAGAAACATTTCCTGAAGTTGAGCCATCCAAGCTATTGGTCGCAAGGTTCCCCACCTTGTGGTATACGAATGACATGTCGAAGCAGTGACACTCGAACGATGTCTTCCATGCCTACTACCAGCAACTGAAGAGTGTTATTGAGGATTTTCTATGGATGACGTTGAGCACACTCCACACCTACAGACCGCTAGCGAAGGTCTACGTAGACCGAAATTTCATTTATATTAATGCGTGCAGGGACAAGAGAAAAGAGGATTTATAGTCTTACTATAAACTGACCGATGAAGACATGGAAGAGATCACTAAGGAATGTCCAGCAGAGTTCCTTGTACCGGTCGAAGATGCAGAACTCTCCAACCCTGACATCATCGAAAGTCCCATGGTCACTCGGGTCAAACATGATGGACAAACTAGCATGAAGAAAAAGAAGAAAAAATAGGTACAGAGCATAGAAACTAATGAGGAGGACAACGCCTCATAGAAAAGTAGGCCTGACTCACCCACAGGAGGAGGAGGAGATGAAGTGAACCAAGAAGAAGGAGGGGAAGAAGGAGAAAATCAAGACAAAGGCGAAGTTACACCGCCGAAGGATCCCCTTATAGAGGCCAAAACATTAAAGAAAAGAAAGGTTTCTCCACAGAAACCCTCAGCAATAAACAAGACCTGTGCCAATAAGCCTCAGTAAAAGAATGTACTCACAGTGGACGATGTCGATCTCATCATCGCATCCATGGAGGATGCTTCAGAGGATATCTTGCAAAGAAATGGTGCGAAGAAGGAGACATTGTATGAAAGAATAGAGAAGGAGCTACAAGAGAAAAAACAATCCATCCATTCGATCCATGCAATACCTATTGTGCCTTCTTTGTTGAAGAGTGAAGAATTGGGGGATGAGCTCGCCCAATTACGAAGGCTAGCAGATGCAACAGAGGCTCGACTCCAGCGAGTCCAAGAAGAAAAGGAGTAGGCTACAAAAGCCTTGAAGCAATAAAAGGAGGAGGTCTTAGAGAAACTTCAAGTTGTGCAAAAGGATAAAGATGAAATTCAGGCGATGTTCGAAGAGGACAAGGCAGAGATGTAGAAAGAAAAAGGCCAGCTGCTCGCAGAGCATACTGTAGTCAAAGAGGCAGTGACTAAAGCACTTTAATCTGTGTCGGGATTGGCATAGGAGGAAGAAGAGTTAGCCGAGATTCAAGTTGGGAAGCTCGTTGAGGCCATTCAACAACTTCAAGAAAGAGTAATGGAGTTAGAGCTCCAAGCAGTTTTGAGCACTCCACAAGAAGTGTGTGATCAGAGGGAAGAAGCTGCCAAGAATACATTAGAAAGAATCAGGGCACTTGCCTTAGAGTGTAAGAAACTGAGTGATCATAGTGCATAGACCTATGAGAGCCTTGCAGAAGACCCGGAGATGAGGAAACTAGAAGCACAACTATAGGAGGTGAAGTAGAAGGCGTCCACCGTGCAAGCACAAATGAAGTTTCTTACTACAGTCGAGAAGATGAAAAGATCATAGGAACAATGCCCAGTTCAACAACATATTACTACTGTCCAGAGAAGAGTCATGGAGGTGACGCATAGATTACAGCTGGTGCAGGATGAAGCTTGCACGATTTTTTAAGAGATCGAAGGACAAGGCTCACAGCTAGACCAAGTGGTTGTGACAGTGGAACAACGCATGTTACTAAGCAAGTGATTCAAGAGTTCGTCAAGTAGGAAGATCTCATGAAGCAGCAAGTCGAGGTAGCTCGAGCTAAKCACGRGGCCTTTGAAGMAGCATTGCCCAGATCTAAGTGACTCGGGAYGAGTCATAGGTGAGTGTTGAGGGCCTATTGTCCCTCAACCAAGTTTTGAGGAAACATTGGTCCTGTTTGACCACATTTGGGACTTTGACAAGTTGGTCGAAGATGGAGCGCCCAGGCCGAGTGGATATCACGAGATCTCACTCATCTTATAGGCTTGTGGACCCAGCATGGGATTTTAGGGTTTATGTAATGGGTTAAGGGATGTCGACCCATGGGTTTACCYGTGATTAGGCCTTTTTGTAAATGTATAAATAAGYARCTAAGCGATGTAAGAATGACTACTTGTAATTGGMTTAGTGYATGACTAGTTGGCTTTGTGCAAGAGGATGTGTTAAGTCTTGTAGAGCTAAGTGCAAGTGATTGTAAGAGGCTTTGTGCAAGTGATTGTAAGAGGCTTTGTGCAAGCAGACTATGTAAGGCTTTGTGCTATTAAGGAGTTGGCTCTGTGCCTTGACCTGATTTTGGGGAAGGTGGATCTAGTGCGYTGTGCGCAGATCACCTATCCAGTGAGAAGCTTGGCTCTATGGCTTTGTTCACAAGAGCAGAGGAATGTAATAATTTTGAAGACTAATAAAGAAGAAGAATAAGATTGGTGGATGTAGCCCCACACTGGGGTGAACCACGTATATCCTATGTTGATGTGCTTTGTGCGATGTTGTTGATGTTGTTTGTGTTGTTTATCTATTAGTGTATTGATCTTTATATATGTTGGATATATGTATGGATGTTTAGTGCTATATTAATGGTAAATGAATGCTAGATCTGATCTAATGCTATGTGCTAAATGATTGAAAATTCTTTATCTTTATTGTTACTGTGTTGTTCTGTAATAAGGGTTTAATCTGCGATGTGAATGAGATTCAAGAAACTAATGCATACTGTGTTTAGTGCTCTGTTAAGTATTGTAATCATAGATCTGTGTCCCAGCCTGGTTGTAGACACCTGAGTCCTGCAACCCCCCTGCCTCTACCTCAGCTGAGACTTCATCTTCTTCGCAAGTGTTACCTAAAGGGCTGGTAGTTAGGGTTTTGTTGGTGCGTTGTTGAAGCGTTGAACCCTGGGTCTTCCCTGGTGCCAACACCTTTCTAATATTTGGTGTGTACCTCCTCTTTTGTTATTCCACATGTAGCAACAATTAGATCTTTGTAGATCTATTAACCTTAGCCCGCTGATAGTGTCTCAGAAAACTATGCTAACGACATCTAGTCTTCTCTTGACTCCTTTATTTTCTTGGAGGAAAGTGATTATGTTACCCCCCCTAATATCCATGATTCTTCATTGATTGTATCATCTACGACCTTGAAGGAATCAAGAAAGAGAAATTTAAGAAGAGGATTGGTGAGGCCATAGGCATTTCTTATGAAGCTTTGGTCCAGAGAGGCGAGGCTTCTAAACTTGGTAGATATGATGTTGGGTGTATCTAATTCACATCCAAGAAAGACTTGGGATGGATCCCATAAAACTATAGACCCTTAGAGAATCATATAGTTGTTGTGGCTATGCTTTTACAACGTTCCCAACATTTTTGTACAATAGAATTCAATGAAACGATAACACATTCGGTTTACTAGAGTAATAAGATAATGGGTTGGTAATCACCTATTTTTTTATTCAACATGTGATGCTTGTTGGATGCATTCAAGCCTCTAATGTTCCACGAGATCAACTTCATTTTAATTCCTTGGTTGGGAGGAGAAATATTTCTCTGACAATCCTTTTTTCTATCCTGAGTCCACTAAGAGTGCACCTTCTTATTCTAGGTTTCCTTTGAGGAATTCCTACCTCTTTTCTTTTCTTCTATGGCTAGTATTTATAGGGGATTAGTCCTTATTCCCAGGCTACAAGTATATGTTTGGTTTGGGTTTGAGGTTCCCAACTTTGCTTTACCTTTTTCGAGTTTCTTCTGAAGTTGGAGTAGCCGATCCTTTGCAAGATTGATTAGGTGCTTTTCCCCATGAACCACAATGGGTGTTGGTAGATCAATTTCAATTGACTCCAACACCATGTCTTATAGTGTATTATCTTCTTCATATTTTTCTTGGGTTTCCTCCTCCATTCCCATTTCTAGATCTATTGCTTCCTTTGGATTTTTCTTTTGAAAGGTGCTTGGAGGATTGGTTTTTCGACATTTTCCTTCTCCTATTATTGGATGATCTACTTAAGGTTGTCCTTCATTGGCTTGCAATGCTTCCTTAGTTTGATTTTCATTTTCTCCTAAGGTTGACAAGCTTTAGAAGCTATTGGAATTCTTATCTTGTGTACTTGCGGTTGGCTTGGCTAATTTTTCTCCTTGCTTCCTTTTACTTGAGACCTTGTTGAAGCCATCCTAGTCAGTGATTTGCTCAGATTTATTCTTGATCATGTCTATATTATGTGGGAAATCCTTATTAGCCTACAAATTTCCCTGTATCACATCCTTAAATGAAATGGTATAATTCCTTAGGGTTGCAGTGTTGAGGTTTCCATTTAGAGTTAATTTCTCCCTTACTATGTACATGTCCTTCCTTACCATGATTCCTTCTCATGTTGCTATTGATCCACCAATAGCATTGTTATCAATCAATTCTAGTCTGTGACTTCTATTACCCTATCCTGCATCATTTGTTTCGTTTGCCATCTCCTAACATTTTCTAGTATTGGGAATCTACCTTGGAGTTTTGCATGGGATGAATTGTTATTGTTGGGATTTTATCAATTTTATTTTTATTTTTATAATTTTAGAGACGGGGACCCCTATGCTAGGGACCCTAACATCTCCCCATCCCCCATGAATTTCCCTAGATTTTGGAGGTGGCTCCTACACATTCCCCATGTTTGTTTCACTACTCCCATGCTCCCACGCCATAGAAACTTGGTGGAACATTGTTTATAGAGGATGATAGGACATAGATGACCCATACTTTAAAGATTCTTTCTATATTAATAAAAACTAATAATAAAAATGATTAGTAAATTTAATTTAAATGTTGAGTAATATGAATATGAATGATGAGATACCAATTAAATAAGTTTAGAAAAGTTAAATAATTATGATATATAGTTATTCTTATGAGGGAGGAGAACGCAAAACACTTTTTCTTAAAATGTTTTACATGTATTCACATTAAATCTTAATTTTAATATATTTATAACATTATTAATCTTTATAATTTGTTAACTCACTTTTCTCCAATTTTTTTCAGGAGTTGTCTAGATGTTCTAGGAAA
>ML800238.1:69038-81006 GCA_009831015.1 Picea engelmannii | reverse complement strand
GATCTCACCAAGCTCACTAATGATCCCATATTGCACGACGCCACATGGCCTGCAATGCCAACCAAACTTCCCTCAGACATTCCAAAGTTTGAAGGGAAAGCAGGGGATGACCCTGCCAATCATGTCATGACCTTTCACCTATGGTGTTCTTCCAACGCACACTTACTGGCCCATCGGCCAAATGGTATGTTGAAGAGAAATCTGGGTCCCACACGACCTTTGAGTCATTAGCCAAAGCCTTCTTGACATTTTTCCAATTACCAATCCGACACGATAATGGTCTCGAACTACTGTCCAATTTCAAACATTCCTCAGCCACCCACATCACTGACCACATTCATGAGTGGCGTAGGCGACGTAGTTTGTGTAAAGAAGAAACCACCAAGCAATAATGCCTTGACTGGTTTCTTAGGTCCCTTGTCGCCCTTATTGGAAAAGATGTCGCTTCCACCTTCCCTCAATCTGAAGAAGAAGCCATCAGTAAGGCCCAACAATATGACCTCATCTATGCACAGTCAGGATACTTGTACACTGTATTCCCTGATCTTCCCAAATCTGTGCCATTCGGCCAGGACAAACCTGGGATGTCTCACTCCGCAGACGGACTAATAGGTGCTACCATGCATCATAGTTCACAACCCCAACCACCACCGATGTATGGGACCCCTCAATACCCACCAGCATATGGGGGCACTTCTTATTACCCCCCACCCCCTTACCAACAACCATACCCTGTTTCTACTCCTCCACCCATAAGTGGACCGCCACCGGCACCTCCCATACATCCACCTCTTCCAAACACAAGTGGTTCCCCCTCCACATCACCTTATAGTACTAGCGAAAGCACCACGCCTTCCTATGTACCTTATGGAGCCGCACCACCACAGAACCCTTACTTCCCCTTTCCCGGACCTCCACAACCCATGGCTCCCCCACATCCAAATACGGGGGTGAATTTTGTTCAACCTTCCGCTGCTCAATAGTACCAGAATTTTGAACAATTAAATACAACCAACCCAACTAACCCTTCGAACAACAACAGAAGGAAAGGATGGAACAGGAACAACAACAATCTTGGACAAGGCGGGAATCAACCCCCACAACATCCACCCACTGGGGGCAACCCGAACCAAGGGAACCAAAACCCCCAGGGGGGCAATAACAACAAACGCCAAGGGAGGAACACTGTTAAAACCATACACCCTTGTGCTCTTTGTGGTGTATATGGTCATTACACTCACCATTGCCCACAGATCACTGATTTCAAGAGGTTGAAAGACTCTGGGAGTATTCCCCCTTCTCCTGCGCAACCTGCCCCTCAATAGGCACAGCAAAAATATGCGTAACAACCTCCTGCAGTATTGCAAAATCCTATTCCACACCAGGGCGTCATCAACACCCAGCAGGATGCGCAACATCCCCCACCTCAAGTGGGCCAATACCACAATCCCACTAACCCCGCAGAGCGAACAATTCTCCTCACCAGCGAGGAGGAAATCCTTCTGCAAACACGTAATCGTCAGTACCCTGCATCAGCTGAGTCCACTCCTACATCTGCAGAAACAAACCCTATACCGACGGTACCTCCGTTGGTGATCCCTCGCCCATCCGCCAAACCACCATTGCGCATCTCTCGCATCCCATTGCGCAGGAATGTCCACAACCCACAAGCTCGAGCCGCACATAACTACAGCTTGGTAGATGACTTATCACAATCCCCGGCTGCCATGTTAGTTCTGGAAGTCCTCTAGACATGTCCAACACAACGGAAATCACTACTTTCTGCCATGGGAGCAGTCGACCCTGCAGATACTTGACTTATCACCTTCGACCTTGATAGCTGCGAACCGCGTCTTCCCGCCGCAGTTGCGATTCAAATACCAGTCAAAATATGGAACATCACAGTCCATCAATGTATCGTCGATGAAGGGGCATCCACATGCATCATGTCAAAAAATGTATGGCAGAAACTTGGTTCCCCGGAACTCTTACCCTCCGCCATCACATTGCGAGCCTATGACGGAAGATCATCATCCCCCGAAGGGCTCTTTCAAAATGTCCCCGTAGAACTCGGGGGCAAAACCATTCTCATTGACATTGAAGTGATTGACGCCCCACTAGAGTACAATATCTTGCTTGGACGTACCTACATGTATGCTATGAAGGCAGTAGCATCATCCGTCTTTCGAACAATCATGTTCCCCCACAACGGGAAGATAGTAACCATTGGCCAAGTTACACATTACGAGACAAACCCATCAACTAGTCTCGATAACATTCTTCCACTCATTAATGCCAACCAAGAACTATATCCACTTGTCAAGATGGGTCCTGGGATTTTCAAAGACCCAGCCTTGTTAGGGACATACCATGGAGCACCACCACTCCTTCCCCCTAGCCAGGTATGCGTCATTTCCGCTAAAGAAACACTCCAGGAAGATACTCATCCTCCTCAGGAGACTTCAGTCGTCCCTGATGTCTCACCAGTCGCAGCACCACTCCCACAGGAGCCTCCTGCACACTCGTCGACCCCCACGGTCCACGAATCCACACCTCCTCAAGGGCCTAATCCCCTTTGGGAGACATTTCCTTGACCCCTCACTCAAATTCCCTTCTTCTACCCTCCACCCGGTGTAGAAGCTTTTCAGGTAGCAGCAATGCTCACACTACCCAATATGGTATTAGCAATCCCAGTGTGGTACTTACATCCACCTGAGATGGTCCCTCGCCCACAGGCAGGACTTCCCATGACAATTCTTGTTCTTACTCCCAATGCCCCCACTACTCCTATACTCCCTACTCCCACTGCTACAGCTGGGGGCAGGAGAGCGAAGAAGGAGCCCATAGCTCCACTTCCTCCTCGCATCCCACCACCTTGCGTGCTGTGCGATAAAGAGGGCCACTGAACCAACAATTTCCCATCACTATCGGAGTTATGGAATTTGATTCCCCCTAACCCAACCCCCACACCACTCCCTACTACTGCTACCACTCAACCTTCCAGTAGTAAAGGATTGAAGACCAAAAGCGCGTGTGCCATCTGTTCTGAATATGGCCATTACACCCATCATTGTCCATCACTACCTGGTTTCCGGCAGGCATTAGACATCGTCAGCCGCGACTTTCAGAATAACCCACGCCCTGCTACCTTGCCCACAGCACCTATCACGGACATTCGCTATGTTACTACTTCCGTCAATGAACGCATGAGATGCCCTTGCTCTGTTTGCGATTCACTGGCTCATTTTACATACCAGTGTCCGATGATCATCGAATATCGGCGTCGTCAGATGGCCCTACGACACCAACCCGCAATAGAGGTAATCGACCTTACTTCACCACCAGCGGATCTTCACATCATTTCTCCCGAGCCTGAGGCACTTCCAACGCCTCCATGGTTCTTAGATGACCTATCTGAGGATTTACCCCGTAACCCACCTAACTCTCTGGCTCATTCCTCTACGGAGACTCGCCATCCCACCACCACAGGTACCCCTCAGTATCTCAATATATGGTTTATGTCGAGTGAACCATCTCCCTCTCCTACTATGTCTTCCTCTGTTGCCACAGCAGGGGGCAACCACACTATCACAACAATCACTCAGCATGATCCATTATATTCCCGTCGTTTCCAATGCGATGAAGACATACTGGAAGAGCTACAACGCCCAGACTCTCCCTGGGATGCGTTACATCATCGTGCACTTTTCCTTCCACAGGCAGCCCTCATTCCTCCGACCCTTAACCCAATTTATGCGGTTGAAACCAAAGATTTTATTCCACCTGGACCTATCGATTGGTTCAACAATCCTATTCCTGCACCCGATTCTTTTGAAGAAGGGAATTTGGCTAACATTTCCCCCACCCTCAAAATCGACATCTCCATTAAACCAGGCATTGTCGAAGAAATCATCATTGGAGCAACTTGCACTCCCGAGGAAATCACTGCCTACAAAGCCCTCTTCCAGGAGTTTCGGGATATATTCACCTGGTCATACACGGAGATGCCTAGCATCGACCCTTCTATTGTCGAACATCGCATCGAAACCTGGCCTGACATCACACCAGTTCGCCAGAAACAACGACCACTACACCCAGCCAAGGCAGCGGCTATCAAAGCCGAAATCGACAAACTGCACACGGCTGGATTCATTTACCCCATCGCTTATACGTCTTGGGTTTCTAACCCTGTACCCGTCGACAAAAAACAGGGCTCAATTCGCGTCTGCACCGACTTTCGCGATCTCAACAATGCATGTCCCAAAGACAACTTCCCAATGCCTTTCATCGATCAGATTGTCGACGATTGCGCCAGCCACGAAGCTCTCTCCTTTATGGAGGGATTCTCTGGCTACAACCAAATTCAGATTCACCCAGCCGATCAATATAAAACTGCATTCATTACCCCTTGGGGTACATTCGCATATCGGGTCATGCCCTTCGGCCTTAAAAATGCCGGTGCAACTTTCCAGCGGGCCATGACCTACATCTTTCACGATCTGGCTACCATCATCCTCGTTTATTTGGACGACCTCACCGCTCGATCCAAGAAGCGTACCCAACACCTCGATGATTTACGAATCATCTTTCAACGGTGTCGTCAGTATAACATTCGCTTGAACCCTCTCAAGTGTGTGTTCTGCGTCACCACATGACGCCTCCTCGGTTTCATCATTTCTCAAAGCGGCATCACCGTGGACCCCCTCAAAGTCCAAGCCATCACAGAAATTCCACCTCCTCGGACTTTGTGACAGCTAAAGAGTCTACAGAGCAAAGCCAACTTTCTTAGGCGCTTTGTTCCTGATTACGCTATATGCGCACATGGTTTTCTTCGCTTACTGCGTCATGACATCCCTTTTCATTGGGACGACTATGCCCAATAGTCGTTTAACGATCTTAAAGCAACACTTTCCAGCGCACCATTGATTAGTGCACCCGACTACAATCGCGACTACATCCTCTACGTATCAGCATCAGCTGTATCAGTAGCCAGCGTCCTCGTCCAGCTCGGCGATGACAATTGTGAACACGTCATTTACTACGTCAGTAAGAACCTCTCAGGACCACCCCTGAAGTATAAACATGAAGAGAAACTTGCTCTCACAGTTGTCCTCGCAGTTTAGAAACTGCGCCATTACATTCTGCTTCGAACTACCAAGGTCGTCGCAGATTCCAACCCTATGCAATATTTGCTCAACCGACGCCAAGTTAACGGCAAATTCGCTTGATGGATCGTTATCCTTCAGGAGTACGACCTCGAGTTCTCAACACCTAAGAGTAAAAAGGCCCTCGTTCTCGCCGAACTTGTCACAACCCTTCCCTCTGACACACCCAGTGCACCCGTCAATACGGACTTTCCCGATGAACATCTCTTTTACATCGCTTCTGATGATCCTTGGTATGGCGACCTCCTCGTCTACCTACGAACTCAAAAGTTCGGTAACCATCTCTCACGTGATGATCGTCGGCGCATTCGTCATCAAGCCCCCCGCTATCTCCTGATCGGAGACATCCTATATCGACAGGGCGTAGACACCATTCTGCGTCGCTGCCTGACTATTGACGAGGCCGACAGAGTCTTAAACGACTGTCACAGCGGCGCTTGTGGGGGCCATCTTTCAGGCATCGCCACGGCTCAAAAGATTATCTGGGCCGGTTATTTTTGGCCTACCCTGTTTCATGACTGCATTCATGCCGTGAGACGTTGTGAGCAATGTCAGCTCTACGCCAACAAAGCCTGTGCTCCCCCCACCCTTCTTCACCCTGTCATTACTGCAGGCCCCTTTTGTAAATGGGGCATTGACTTTATGACCTGTAATCCTCCCTCCAGCAATGGTCACAAATACATTGTTGTCGCTGTTGATTACTTCACCAAATGGGCCGAAGCTATGCCCACCTTCAACAACACCGCTGACACTGCAGCGCGTTTTTTCTTCAACCACATCATATCCCGGTTCGGAGTACCACTCCAACTCGTTTTTGATCACGGGAAACACTTTGAAAATGAGATCTTCGTCGAACTCTCTTCTCGGTTAAGTTTCTCTCATGAGTTTGCCTCACCATACTACCCTCAGTCCAACAGACAGGTCGAGGCAGTCAACAAAGTCCTCAAGACCATGTTACAGCGCACGGTGAATAAACATAAAACCAATTGGCATCATATGTTATTTTCTGCGCTATGGGCTTATCGAACGGCAGTGAAGATCGCCACGGGTTTCACACCATTTCACTTAGTCGACGGGGTCGAGGCAACTCTTCCCATTGAGTGCGAAATTCCCACCCTTCACACCGCAATTGAGCTTTTACCTGACACTGCTCCACTGGAGCAGCGCTTGCTGAACTTGGAGTCTCTGGATGAGGATCGTCGATCCTCATTACAGAACAACGAGGCAGCTAAAAAACGATCCAAAGCTACCTTCGATCGCCATGTCAACCTTCGATCATTTCGCGAAGGCGACCTTGTCCTCACCTATGATATCGCTCATGATACCTTTGGCCATGACAAATTAGAATCACTATGGCATGGCCCTTACATCATCCAGCATTGCCTCACCAAAGGCGCATACATCCTGGCCTCCCCCGAAGGCCTTGCACTCAAAGAACCCGTCAATGGGTTATACCTCAAGAAATTTTATGCTTAGAAGTAGTCATGCTACTTTAGGTTTCTTTTCTTGTTTAGAGTTTTTAATCTTTTTTCCTACCCCCTCGTCTAAACTATCCTTTGTGCTATTGACAGATGACTCCTCCACCAGCTTACCACATTGGTTACGCCGACGGTGCCAGTCGTTGGACACAAAATCTCGCTTCGGCTGCTTGGGCTCTCTACACCCCATCACATGACATGTTACATTCAAACGGCATATGTTTGGGACCAGCAAACAATAACCAAGCCGAATACACTGTTGTCATTGGCCTCTTGACTGACGCCCAGCATCATCATATTCATCACCTTAGCGTTTTTCTCGACTCTCAGTTAGTCGTTCTCCAGCTCAACAATGAGTACCGTGTACGCGATCCATGCCTCTTTCGCAAATACCTGCAGGTTAGATTATTGACTCGACATTTTGATTCCATTACATTTACACATATTTCACGAGAATTGAATCAAACAACAGATAACATAGCTAACATGGTGCTAGACTGGCATATATCACATCAAGATACACATACATGAATCTCTCACACATCCTATCACAGCATATAGGGAATATAAACATCATCATCACAAAAACAAAACAACACATGTAAACCACATTTGGATCTCAAAAAACATGTATACTCATATATATACGTGGGCCCCACAGGCCATCCAAATATTTACATACACAAAAGATACATCGGCCCACAGGCCCGTGCCACATCATGGTACAAAAATCGGCTCACCAGCCTAATAAAAAACGGTATACAGGATACATGATACAATCAGGGGGCCTCTAAGGCACCCCCCGCTGCCCCTCCCTCAGGAGGCGGTGGTGGCCCACCTCCACCTGCCCCAGGCGGTGGTGGTGGAGCATCCGCAGGACCACCCTGCCCAGGTGGCAGGCATCCACTCGTCATCACAGCGAGCACAGCTGCTCGCCGCATGATTGACCGCCATGGTGGCGGTAGCCCGATGCACTGCTCCAGGAACTCCTCGTCCTAGATCTGGGTCCACATGCCCTCAGGCACGTCTCGGAAAACTGTCTCGAAACGACGGACTAGATCCGCATCATCTCCGGCTGCCGCCGGAGGAGCATGAGAAGGCCCCGCACCAGGGTCATCCCAGCGGCGCCTCTGCACTGGTCTCTCGGGCCCTGCTGGTCCCCCAGCAGCCTCATCCCTCAGACGCCTCCCGCCACGGGGCGGTCTCTCCTGCTCTCGCTGCGCTGGCATCTGGTACACATCCACCTCACGCCCGCAAGGTGCCACATCTGCACAAGCACCAAACAAGCAACAACAGATACTATCAATGTCTATACATCAAAACATATGCACTGGTATATCAAAAACACAAAATAACTCACATCACAAATACACAATGTACCTCTGTGATCAAACGCCTCCCCAGGAGGCAGTACCATGTCTAGGTCCCTCCGGAAGTCCACTCCCGCATAGGGGAACCGGAGGATAAACTGTGGCGTCTGCCGCCAGATCTGCGCCGCCTCCTCTGAGAAATAATGACCCCCTTCGCCACCACCGTGGTGAACCAAAATCTCAGACCACCGCCTCAACCGCGGGTGTCGTACAGCTAGTACCTCCAGCACCACCCTCGGTCGCAGCGCCGATACCCTCTCTAAGAAAAAGGCTACTAGGATGGAGCCAAAAGAAAACTCCCCCCTGCCTGAAGACCGACAACGGTCTAGCTGCGCGACCATTCGCGCATGGAGAGACAAACCCCAGGCGAACCACTCACAGCCCACCACCACCCTCTCCATCAACATCAACTCCCCACCACTAATCCGGTGGGGCGCTGTGGTCCCATAGACCCACACTATCATCGCCGCTACGCAACGATGCAGCAGAACATCTAGCGCATTAATGCGCACGGCCGATCCAGTCATAAAATGCCCACCTGAGCAGAATCGCCTGGCGAACACCACGAGATCAGTATCCCTCGGCATCACGGGCACTGTAGGCGGCGGTGATCCCTGAAAGGGGAACCCAGTCAAAAAATATACGTCCTCCACCGCAGTGAAGGCGACCTGCTCTCCTCGCACGAGGAAGCAGTGCTGCTCGGGGCTTCACATCTCAATCAGAAATTGGAGCAGGTACTCCTGGGCCCGTATCAGAGGGCACTCAAAAAACTTTAGCAACCAACTGGCTGCTAAAGAAGCCCGTACTTCCGGCCTCGCCTTGGCCACCTCCTCCCGCAGCGACTCCCAATTCCGCTCTCACCACTGTACATCCATACTCACTAATCGTTGCCTGCACACAACCCAGAGACCTATATTAGCTTGGGCACTCATCCAAAACATCAAAGTAAGCTAATTTTTCACCCAGAAACCTTTCCTCAAAGGCGCGGTTTCACTACCCACAGGCGCGCATCCAAGCGCGCCTGTTCACTACACAAGCGCGCATGAACGCGCGCCTGTTTTGTCCCACAGGCGCGCTCATGAGCGCGCCTGTTCACTATACAGGCGCGCATGAGCGCGCGCCTGTTTTTCTCACAGGCGCGCTCATGAGCGCGCCTGTTCGCAATACAGGCATGCTTTCAAAGCGCACCTGTTCGCCCTACAGGCGTGCCCACATGCGCGCGTATTCAGTGAATAGGCGCGAAATCATGCGCGCCTTTCACTGAGTCGCCCGTGCATGTGGGCCCACCCTCTACCCCAAAACCCCCTAAGCCTCCCCTACGACCCCCCCTAGCTACCCTGCCCAAAAATTTGAAACCTACAACTATGCAGGATGTTCAGACCACTAACCTGAAACTCGCACACCGGGAAACGGATGCCTCGTGCTCTCAGAATCGCTCAAATCTCCTCTGAATCTGCTCTGGAATCACTGTAGCAGCAGGTACAAATGAGGTGGCAGTGTGGGCCCTCCAGCTATATATAGGGTTTTTGCCAAACTTCCACTCATCATTCCGGGAGCCCACGACGTCCATTTTTCAAACCGTCTTCCGCCAGGGGATCAACATCCCGCCACCTACATCATGGTTGTCCCTGGGCCACTTTTCATCCCGAGCCCCCGGGGCGCCCTTTTTTTTTTCATATCATGACCAGGTACGCACGCGCATTGTCACATTTATCTAATACATGTTCATATTTGTTATTCTCTTCAGATATTGTTCACTTTGGGTATTCGGTTGTTCTATGTGCAGGTACTTGATCAGCATCTCGCCACGTCACTCCTTCAGGTATATACTCAGCACCGGCATGTAGTCTTTCCCGTTGTATTGCATTTACATTACCAGTCACACCCTCTGATATTGGCCTTTAGGATACACCTACCCGACTCTGCAGTACTCACACCTCCAGCTGCATCTTCAGTACTGTCACCCGGTAGCATTCTCACCTACATGAGTTGTCCCATTCATAACACCTATTGGCACTTTTGACACTCATGCTGCTTTTCATCACCCTTTAGGGATGGGAGTCCCAGTAGTCTTTCATCATGTTGCAGATCAACCACATACTCCTTCTTCTCATTTTGCTGGCTTTCCCACATGGACTCCCAGATCATCGCTTTATGCTTCAGTTCGTTTTGACTGCGCCTCCGCAGGATCATGAACCCGCCATTTCATCCACCATCAGTTTTCCCTTCTGTGAACCGATCTTCATTTCACCTAACTCATACAGAAACTCGCCAATGGGGCCCCCACCCCTCATCAGTTTTCCCATAAATTTCTGCCCTCCCTGGGGCATTCATTCCACACTGGGGCACCCGTTTCTGTATTTTGTACATCTTTCCCACATGTATTTATTATTTCTTGTACAAACACCTTTTATTACCAGCCTTTGCTTTTGTTGTCACCGTTGGCGACCTGCTTTCCTTTTGGCCACACGCAACCCATGTCACCCTTGGATTGGAGCAGTACTTATCACTTACCCTTGCCGACATCGTCCATATCTTCAGAGTACCCCGCAGGTTAGTTACCTCTACCCTCTGAATTTGTTCACCTTGTCCCGCCTTTGGCACAACTTAGCCCTGGTCTTGTCGTCCCCCTGACACTTGACCTTGTTCCATAGTTGCGGCCACTGTTTCTCTCCTATATCCTCCAACCAAGGGCAGTCTTGAGTCATCCCACTTTTTGACTTCGTCCATGTACCTCTGCCACTTCTTCACCTCAGTAGATTCCATAGAGTACCTCTTTGCCTCTCGGAGTCGCGTCTCCCTTTTGTCGACATCAGTACACTTTTCCAAAAGGGCGATAGTATCTTGGTCCTCATTTCCTATTCAATGAGAGATCTTGGACGGCACAGGGGGCAACACCATTGTTCCCTGATGTCGTTGACCCCCACCACATTCGATGCCAACACTTTCTCATGTTGCGGTGGGTCTTACTTTGCGACTATTGTAGTTTTTGTCATCACTTGCCGAAGACCTCTAAACTTGGTAGGGCCACCACTGCCCACATCACTGTCATTGTTTACTTCCGTGACCATTACCACTGGTTCAGAGTATGTTCCTTTGCAGAATTGTCTTCTGCCTTTATCATTCCGCCCCCGAGGGCACTGTAGTCGTCTACATCAACAATTCAGACCTTTTTCCTTCAGAGTTACATCACACGAGCATGGGGCATACCCGCCTCGTTTGTACACACTTGTATATTGTTTCACGCCTTGTGGAAGGTCGGATCGACAGGTTCCTTTCTTCTCCAATGGATTGCTCTATACGGTCTCACTCTTGCTCTCCCTTACAACACCATTCTCAGTCAAAGAAACATTGATGAATTTCGGCTATACGTTTTTCTCCTAACCTCATCCATTAGGGGGCATCTGTTATCACTGAAATTTCATCCGCACTGGGCGACAAGAACTCCGCATCATCAACACAGGAAAACAGTCATTCATGGAACAAGATTAATTCCACAGCACAGAAAAAGGGCCAAAACTATACAAAATGACCAAAAAATTACAAAGCGCCTTTGCACCCACTGAACGCACGCACGCGCACGCACGATATGTTCGTACTTCAAGCGCATAGGCGCGGCTGTGGGGTGAAAAACCCGCACGCCTGCCAAACAACGCATTTATGGAACTAGTCGGCCTCCCAACCACTATTGGATCGGCTCCCAAGTCAATTTGACACCAAATCAGAGATCAATCCGCGTGGGGGGGGCTGGTCAAAGACCTAATTGTGCCCTAAAGAGCCCCTCTTCACATTCAAAAGAGGTTGCATAATAGCTCAATGTTTGGCTATAAAAAGCCATGAATGACCACCATTTCTTCAAGGAATTCTTTGTAAAGTTATGCTGTTGAGATTACTAGAGACTCATTCTTTGGTAATAGACATAATCAACACCATTTCATAGGCTTTCCATCTCTCA
>ML800238.1:52165-68754 GCA_009831015.1 Picea engelmannii | reverse complement strand
TGTTCCTATGCTCATAGTTTCATTTAGTTTTTGTTTAATTCTTGTTAATAGATTTGTTGTTTTCTTTCTAACCTTTTACCATACAGCTGTCATGACTAGCAGAGCCCAACTAGGCATGTAAGCACTCACTTTTTGCTCACACATCGACGAAAAGAGTGCAAACACAAACATTGGAGTCTGTCAATAGGGAGTGTAGAAGTCCAGTTACAGAAATTTATCCGAGACCCCCCTCTAACACAGGGGCTAAACATGAGGTCACGTAAGGAAAGGTCGCAGAGATAACCCCTCCAAAGCTGGACCGAGTGTTGTGGAGAACACATATCGAGGATTTGTTAAGGGATTCCATCGTTTTCATTTTCCACAGAGCTTCGTGGGTCTTGAATCCGTTCAAGGTCCTCAGTTGTCTTCCAGACCATTTGCTCTCGATACCCTTGACAGGTTTCAGGCTTGATACCCTGCTCATTGTGGTCTACCCGACTATCAACTGTACTCGCCTGGTGACTGTTCACATGCTGGAAAACTAGTTGCCAATCTTTTCTAGGGACATACACAGGTGATTGCGGGGGTATACTGCGGTACCTAGGATAGACATCGGGCCATGCTTTGCAGAGTATACCCAGAGGGTGCTTTCGTATTCGAGTTGCACTTGCACCGGTAAGTTTCTCTAGTGTTAGTTGTTGTAACTGTTCTTCCAACTAGTTTAGTGCTTGTTTGATTTATCTGTTAGGGGCTTTCTTTTAGTGTGTGTTACTGTTTGTTCATGTAGAATACCTTATTGTGTCGTCAATATTCTCACACAGTGGAGGATTCAGAGCTCCGCCAGTCATGAAGGCTTTTGGGCCTGCCGCCGGTTATACTGGAGCCACCCCAGCCACCAATGAGGCAGAAGCTAGACCAACGAGGGTCTTTCGAAGCAACCGGGTTTCAAACCATTGAGCCCGAACAACTCCCAGAAGAATCAACCGCCAATCTTGGATTAGTTGAAACCTCAAACGTTGATACTTGGCCGGACATTATTGTGCCAATTCAATTTTACGAATGCCTATCAACGCCTAACCCATTTATGGAACCAAACTCTGCTACGTCAAATGGGAATTCTTCCATTCCCATCATTGTTGCTACCACAGGAGAAGCTTCTCCTAACTTTCCTTTGTCGACGGTCCGGGCCACCATGGTCTTGGCCGCAACTACGTCGCATAGTGGACCGACCCCATCTATCGCGGTGGCCACACCTCCTTACATACCTAGTGCGATGGGCCCTCCATTTTCATACGGTATGCCTAGTTCAGGTACTAGTCCTGCACTCACTTCCTCCACTTTCCAGACTTTGGGTCTGGGGGCAGGGAGCTCTAACACTCCTCTGCAAGGTCAACTTGGGGGCATTCCTATCCCTTTCAATGCTTTTCCTTATGTTGGAGGTCATATCTCTCCTTCGTCCCCTTCGCTTGGTGGTCCGCATCAGCAGTCCACTGGGCAGCCTGCACACACAAGTCCTTTTGGAGCAGGGAGTCAAGGAACACCTGTGCAAACTCAGCCGGTAGGTTCGTCACCGTTTGTTTGGAACGGGACGTTTGGTAATAACACTTTTACATCCACTGCTTTTCCATGTGGGGGCACACCCATTTTTGGACAGTCTACGCCGACACAGGGTACTATTCCTGCACTGGTGGCACATATACTAGGACCTTGGAACTCAGGACAAGGATCCGTTCCTTCATCTGGAATGTCGTTCTGGGGTAATTCTTTCCACAGCCAATGGAACCCTGGACAGACTACTATGCCTCTCCCAACAGGATCGACATGGGGTAATCCTTCCCAAAGTCCATCAAACACGATGAATGCCCAACATCCTATGTCCTTCATGGGGAATCAGCCAATGATGTCTCCTCAGATGCAAAACCCTTACGCTGGTTAGGGCCATGGTTTCTACCAGAATCTAGGCCAGCAGCCAAACTTTTCCTGGCAACCTGGTGCCCGTCAAACTCCAGGACCCTTTTATCCAGGCTATCAGCAACAACCTAAACTACCATTCTTAGCGACGTTACACTTGCCAGATTTGACACGGTTGTTAAATGATCCTATCTGTCACAATCCGCGTTGGCCTCCTATGCCAACAAAGTTGCCTTCGAAAATCCCAAAGTTCAAGGCCAAGCCTAACAAAGATCCAGGTGATCACTTGACCACTTTCCACCTTTGGTGTTCATCTGACTCACTGAAAGATGACTCCGTTCAGTTGCGATTGTTTCAACTCACTCTTATTGGGAGTGCCGCGAAATGGTACATCGAGCTTGACCGCTCACGATATTCTTCTTTTGGCGAACTGGCGATGGTATTCCTTAACCATTTCCAGTTACCTATGAGATACGACGCCGCCACAGAGTTGCTAGCCAATTTCGAGCAGATGACAGCGGACCATATCTCGAATCATATTCGAGAGTGGCAACGCCGAAAGAGTCTTATCAAGGTACCCATCCCACCAACATTCCTGCTTGAGTGGTTCCTTAAGTCTTTAGTTCTATAGTTATCCAAAGGCGTCGCAACTTCAGGGGTTTTCTCCGAGGAAGATTCCATCATGAGGGCTCAACAGTTTAAGCTTATCTATTCTCAGTCTAGTCTATTGTACAACATCCTGTTGGATGCACCACGATCGATACTGGATAAAACTAGACAGAGAGCTGGACCACATGCCGATGGTATCGTTGGTTCGGCACAAAATAAGCCCGCTGAGCAATTGACAAAACAATTGAAACAATTATCTATACAACACTCAGCGGCCAGCCAGACTACTGCTTTGGCTTCTCCTCCTACTCAAACGTCGGAAGTACACTCCATACAAACGACTAACCCAAAGGCCAACCAACAGCCCGAAGGGAAGAAAAAACAACGCAAGAAGAGTAAGGGGGATAAAAAACCAATTGATAATGCTGGCGAGGGCACCACGGAAAAGAGGAAGGCAAGGTATCCGTGCAACTTATGTGTGGAAGACCATCCGACCCATCTATGCCCTCGGCTTGCAGAGGCCCAGAAGTTTTTCACACAACAACAGCAAGCCGTGTTGACTAATCCCTTTCAGCATGGGCAAAATTTAACTCAAGCCTCTACAAGTGCCGAAGGGGGCAGCCAAGAAACCTGCCCTCCCCCCAACAATTCATCTTCCGCGAACATATATATGGTGAAAAGTGATGCTTTAATAATGACTAGAGCGCATGACTATAGAAAATCAAGCGTCCCTGAGAAGGGCCAAGAAGACGAGATCCCATCTCTTCCTCTACAGATCGAGAAGACGTTGGGTGAAACAATGAAACGCATTCCAAAAGGTGTGTTTAAGCGAGCTTCTCACAATCCAAATGCAAGGGCCGCCCAGAACTACTCTGTGGTGGAAGATTTATCACAAACCCCTTGTGCTATGTCTGCTTTGGAGGTCCTCCAAAGTTTCCCTGCTCAGAGGAAAGCCTTGTTGACTGCTTTAGGCTCTACTGAGACTTGTAACCCAGGTACCATCATGTTAGACATGACTGACTTGAAACCTCGTTTGCCTTACCACGTCGTCTTTCAGATAGTAGTGGCTCACCCCACGAAAATTTTTACACAAAATATCTTCCGCACGGTGGTAGACGAGGGCGCTTCGACTTGCGTTATGTCGTTAGCATGCTGGAAAACAATTGGTCAACCTGAGTTGTCTCCGTCACCTACTCTCCTCACTGCGTTCGATGGTCGTTCTTTCTGACCGCATGACATCATTCCTTCTTTCCCTATGCAGTTAGGGGAGAAGACTGTGTGCATTGAAGTAGAGGTAGTTGATGCCCCCATCGACTACAATCTATTGTTAGGTCGTAGTTGGACTTATGCAATGCAAGTGGTGGTCGCTACTATTTTTCGAGTCTTATTGTTTCCACATGAAGATCAGATAGTGACCATTGATCAGTTGTCCTTCTCTCGACCTGACCTAGCCTTGGGGGCATCCACGGTTCCCATGGTAGATAATCCTCAAGCCGATGTCGTCAACATAGGAGTTGGTTTGTGCCCATATTTGATGGGTACTTTCGATTACCCACCTCCTCATGGCAATGTCAAGTTTATATCGAACCACCACAAGGCTAAGATTTTCCATGTTTCGTCGTTCCGCACGACTTACTTTGAGGATCCGTGGATTCTGCCTTCCCCATCAACCACGATGGATGCAACAGGGCATGCTGGCATGTCCACGCCCTTGTCAGCCGCTAAAGTAGCGTACTCTTTGGTCCAGCAAGCTTCAGCTACTCCTGATCTGATTCCCACACAAGAGTTGGATCCACTTCTCGAGCCTATCTGGGCTCAGGATTCTCTTGCCAACACTGATTCGTTAGATTTAGTCTTGCCTTCTGACGAAGCAATAATCGAAGCAATGACTGGTCCGGACAAACCTTGGGATGATATTCATCACAGATCATATTTTCTCCCAGAGTTACACCGAATCGAGGCAGGAGAATTCACTATCACCATGATGGGAGATCAGCCATGTCCCATTAACCTCTTAGCTACACAGGATATTTATGCTGAGGGAAATATGGTGACTATCGCTACAACCATACCTATCAATATATCCCGAACCCCTGGCGTCATGGAGAATGTCTTCGTCGGAGCGGATTGTTCCCCCGAAGAGATTCAGACTTACACGGATCTTTTCAAAGAATTCCGCGACGTTTTTGCCTGGTCTTATGAGGAAATGCCAGGCATCGATCCGAAAATAGTTGAACATGAGATCACTACCTATCCTCATGCTAAGCCTGTTCGACAGAAACTTCGTCCAGTTAATCCTGGGAAAGCAGCAGCCATCAAAGTTGAGGTTGAGAAATTTCTCAAGGCTGGGTTCATATACCCTATTCATCTGACTCAATGGGTGTCAAACCCCATGCCGGTTGATAAGAAACAAAGCACGATTCGTGTCTGTACCGATTTCCGTGATTTGAACAAGGCATGTCCAAAAGATAATTATCCAACCCCATTCATTGACCAGATCATTGATGAGTGCGCCGGTTGTGAAGCCTTTTCATTCATAGATGGTTTTTTGGGCTATAACCAAATCCAAATCAAGCCTGAGGACCAACATAAAACGACATTCATTTGTCCGTGGGGTACATTCGCCTATCAAAAAATGCCTTTTGGTCTCAAGAACGCTGGAGCCACTTTCCAGCGGGCCATGTCTTTTGCGTTTCATGACCTCAAACATATATTCGAGGCCTATCTAGATGATTTAGCATAACGCTCTCGTAAGCGGAAGGATCATCCTATGCACCTCCGACTAATCTTCGAACGCTGTCACTACTTCAGGATTCACTTGAATCCCAACAAGTGCAGCTTTTGCGTCACGTCAGGACGTTTTTTAGGTTTCATCGTTTCAATAACAGGGATCATGGTGGATCCTCTTAAGGTGGAGGCAATAGTCCAGTTGGCCCCCCCGTGCACAATTTTACAACTTCAGAGTCTTCAAGGCAAGGCGAACTTCTTACGACGCTTCATCGCCAACTATGCCGAAATCACCAAGGGCTTCATGGGTTTACTGAAGAAAGATGTTCCCTTTTTCTGGGACGAAGCAGTGCAACGCTCTTTCGACGCATTGAAACACGCCCTTACAACTGCACCTCTGCTACGGCCACCGAATTATAACAAGGATTTCCTATTATATCTGGCTGCCGCAGAGTCAACCATAGGCATGGTCTTAGTTCAGGAGGATGATTTGTTTTCTAAATACACGATCTATTACCTTAGCCAAGGCCTCGTAGGACCGAAACTTAATTATACCCATCTCGAAAAACTTGCGTTGGCAGCAGTCCATGCTGTTCAACGGTTCCGTCACTATGTTCTGTTTCGCAAGACCACCGTCGTAGCTGTCGTGAATCCAATTCAGTACATGTTGACACGACGAGTTATCGGTGGAAAAATCAGTAGATGGATGGTAATCCTCCAAGAATTTTACTTAGACTTCGTTTCAATCAAGTCCAAAAATTCATTGGTCTTCGCAGAACTTATTTCGGAACTTCCGGTTGAGTCAGGTGACGTTGTGCCTGAGGAATCGCCTATCCGGGGGGATATGTTTTTGATTGAATCATCTGACCCCTGGTACGGAGATATACTGATCTATCTCTAGACTTTGAAGTGTCCTACCTCTTCTTCTCATGATGAGCGTCGATGGATACGCCATCAGGCCAAGAACTATCTTATTCTCAATGATACTTTGTATCAGAGAGGTGTAGATTGTATCTTGCGTCGATGTCTCACTCATGAGGAGGCCGTCATAGTGCTCAACGATTGTCATACAGGATCTTGTGGCGGTCACTTGTTCGGGTTGGCAACAGCCCAAAAGATTTTACGAGCAGGTTACTTCTGGCCCACACTTATAAAAGATTGTATTGAATCGGTCAAGAAGTGCCATCCGTGCCAAATCTTCTCACGGAAGATGAGGGCACATCCCGCTCCTATGTTTCCTGTCATCACCATCGGTCCCTTCACTAAATGGGGGATTGATTACACTACATGCAACCCCCCATCAGCAAGGGGGCACCGCTATATCATTGTAGCTGTTGACTAGTTCACTAAGTGGGTCGAAGCTATGCCGACGTTCAAAGATGATGGAGAGACTGCATCTCTCTTCTTATTTAACCAGATTATAGCATGGTTCGGAGTCCCGAGAGAGATTGTCATTGACCATGGTAGTCACTTTCAGAACCAAATGATGTCCGAGTTAATATCAAAGCTTGGGTTACGGCAAGAACATTCCTCACCTTACTATCCCCAAGCCAATGAGCAGGTGGAAGCTGTTAACAAAACGCTTAAGACAATGCTACAGCAAACCATCAACTCAGCCAAGTCAAACTGGAATTTGATGTTATACTCGGCATTATGGGCTTACCGAACATCAGTTAAGAATGCAATCGGTTTCTCACCTTTCCAACTCGTTTACGGGCTGGAGGCAGTCTTGCCCATCGAATGTCAAATTCCATCTCTGAAATTGGCAGTACAGTTATTGCCAGACACTTCTCCACTTGAAGAACAATTAGTACACCTTAAGAAGCTTGATGAACAGCGTCGCGATGCGGCCCTGGCCAACGAGGCTCATAAGCATAAGGTTAAGTGTCAATATGATAGGTCCATTTGTCCTCGGGTTTTCTCTGAGGGCGACCTTGTCCTGGTTTATGACCAAGATAAGGACCCCCTGGGGGCAAGAAAGTTTAAACCCATGTGGTTCGGACCCTTCATTGTTAAGGAGGTTTTAAAGAAGGGCGCTTATCGTTTGGTCAATTTTGAAGGCAATTCTTTGGCGAAGCCTAGAAACGGGCTCTACCTCAAGAAGTATTACTCATAGCATGGTCACTGTGGGTAACTTTTTGTATCATATGTATAGTCTTTGTGCTATTACTTTTTTACATTTCTTTTAAAAAACGTGCCATGGACGTGTCATTAATGTTAGCTTTCGTCAATATGGCAGATGTCAAGTGAGTCCAAGGTGTTCGTTGGGTATGAAGACAGTGCTAGTAGACACACGCAGAGGCTTGCCTCTGCAGCTTGGGTAATCTTTACACCACAGGGTTAGTTGTTATCTTCTGGAGGAATATGCTTAGGTGACACCACAAACAATGTTGCTGAGTATAGCGCAGTTCTTGAGTTGCTTCGTGACACTTTGTCATTGGGTATCTCCCGTCTCCGGGTCTATCTAGATGCTCAACTGGTTGTGTCATAGCTAAACAGAATATACCGTGTGCACAATCCTAATTTACACCAACGATTCCTTAGGGTACGTCTCTTGGAACGCAACTTTGATTATATTACATATTTTCATGTTCCTAGGAGTCTAAATCAAATTACGGATACTCTAGCTAATCACATTTTAGATTGGCATCTTGCTCACACATAAAAAGATCATGATCATACACATGTAAATACATTTTTGCACACATAATCCATAAAGACACAGAAAAGAAATAAAAAACCATATATAAACATCCGAAAGTGACGCAAACTGCCCTCAGCGGCAACCCGCTCTCACCAAGACCTCTTCTCGCTTGGCCCGAAGAGTCAAATGCTCTTCCAACTACTCTCGGGAGCTCTCACTACCCATAGTCACTCCTCCGGTGATCTCCCCTTCTCTTCTCGGGGAATCGGGTCTCGCGATATTGCGAAACTCGTAGCACTGTTCCCATGCAATTTAAACTCTAAACCCCGAGGTCCGACAGTCAACGGTCAAAATTTTGGAGTATATCCACTCACGATGTCAACAGCCTGACTTTCCAAACCCCGAACCCTGAGGTGCCGATCCTCCGATGTGAAGCCACCTGTCCTCCACTTGCTTCCGGGGTCCCACGCTGCCACATCACCTTCAGGATTTCGTGGATCGCGAATCCACGATGCAAGTTTCCCTTGAGGTTGGAAACCCCGAACGCCGAATCTCGACCTCCTGGGATCTAATGCCACATGCCTCTATGATGATCAATGGCTCCCATTTAAATCGGGAAATCATCACTCCCGATTTCAACAAGTTCGAAACTCTTATCTCGTCAAACGCCGAATATTGATATGCGATGGCCCATTCTTTCGTGTGCCTGCGAGTTAAATTCCTTGCAGCTCCTCTCAGATCTAACAGTCAGTGGGATTTCGCGATTCTCCGCAGCGATCCCTGGCCGTCAATTCTCTGCCTTGAAGATCTACTCCGCTTCAAAGTTCCCCTGTTCGAATCCCTCCAGGATTTGTTCCACTGTGTTCACTACGGAACTCTCCCTCCTGAGCTTGATTCCTCCCGCTCCCTCTACAGAAGGTTGGCGCACTCCTCACGCTCGACGTCCAATCACTCTCCAAGTGTTGGATTCTCTAGACCCTGTGTGCTTCCGGCAACAGTAGTCTCTATCGACCCATACACAGACTCACCACTGAGGCTTCAAATCTGGCCTGCACTTCTCCTGCATGACTCTGATAACCCAATTCAACTCTGGGTAGATGAGAATAAGAGTTTAACTGTATGGCCTCATCAACGCACTCTATGCGGATGAATTCGACTGCACTCTATGCAGGAATCTCCTGGATCAGAAAGAGAAACTATTGAAACTAATTTCCTATTCTCACAGACTTCATATCAACCATGAAATCACATACATAACATATCAAAGTAAATGCATAAGAGAAAGAAAAAATTCATGAGCATAATATCGACACAGAGAAACAACACAAACCATGAAGCTGAATCAAAGTCTGTTCTTCTATTAATTCAATCTATACATGGGTGTTCTTCACCAGTTCTCTGTTGTGCTCTTCTTGCTCTCTATCATAATGAATGATATAATGTACAAAGGAGGGTGCCTATATTCCGTTTGCCCTCTCGAATTCTACAACTATCAAATCTACAATTAATTCCTATCAAACAACATTAAATCTAATAAATGCCTTCCTATATATAATACAATACAAGTGCACTTCATGACATCAACTCATTAATGTTTGGCGCAATAAATCTCAAGGTAAAATTCAAAAAGAAGTTTGTTGGTTGGTCCAGATGTCTTTCCCTGCTCCACCCGCTGGCTCGCTTGACTAGTGAGTGATGCTCCTACATCATACTCCTCGGCTTGAAATATTTCATGGGCTCCTATCCATGAGCTCCTGCACAGTGTGCCCATGTTTTTGTATCACTGCTTCTGTCTCCCAGCTGGCATCCTCCACTGGGTGATTCTTCCATTTCACCAGGTATTTAAAATACTACTTCCGCCTGGTCTTCCTTCCAGCTCGCTTATCCAGTATGCACTCCATCTGAGGCTTCTGTGCAACTGGCAATTGTTTCTGCCACTGGACCACTGGCTCCTCAGTTCCAGTGTCTGCTTCTCCAGCCCTGTAAGGGTATAAATCCAAAACATTAAAAATCAGAGATATCTCGATGCCTTCTGGAAACTCAAGCTTGTATGCATTTTCCCCGAATTTCTTCAGGACTGTGCACGGTCCAATCTTCTTCATCTTGAGTTTGTTGTATGTTCCCCTTGGGAACCTCTCTTTCCTCAGGTGTGCCAAAACCATATCCCCAACTTCAAACTGAAGTTGTCTCTTCCTCTGATCGACTCTACGCTTATACTCTTGATTCACCTTCTACAGTCGCTGCTTCACCTGCGTGTGAAGTTCCCCCATCGGTTCAGCGAATTCCTCAGCACGAGCGCTGCTAGTTTTAGCCTGTCCTGACTCCCTGAGATCAGAAACACCCCTCGACTGTGTGCCATACAAAATCTGGAATGGGATTCTTCTGGTACTCCGATTCACCGAATCACTGTACGCGAATTCTGCTTGTGGTAAGATCTGGTCCCAACTGCTGTGGTGCTCTGTCACCAGGCTTCTCAATAAATCCCCCAGACTTCTATTCACCACCTCTATTTGTCCGTCTGTTTTTGGGTGATAAGCAGAACTGAATGCCAAGTCAGTCCCTAGCTTTTTCCATAGTGTCCTCCAAAAGTGACCTATGAACTTTGTATCTCGATCCGAGACTATGCTTCTCGGCAATCCATGCAATCAGACAATTTCTTTAAAGAACAAATTCACGATGTGAGTCGCATCGCTGGTCTTATGACACGGAATAAAATGTGCCATCTTTGAAAACTTGTCTACCACTACAAAGATGGAATCCACTCCTCTCTACGTCCTCGGCAATCCCAGAACAAAATCCATACTAATGACTTCCCATGGCCGTTCGGGTATCGACAATGGCTGGTAGAACCCTGTGTTCTGCTTTCGGCCCTTCGCATGTTGGCATATCCTGTATCTGTCAACAAACCTTTTAACATCTGCCTACATGCCCGGCCAGAAATACGATTCGCTCAGCTTGGCGAATGTCTTATCGTGTCCAAAGTGACCTGCTAAGCCTCCGCTATGTTTTTCCTTCACCAAATTCTCCCTCATGGAGCAATTTGGAATGCACAGCTGATTGCCTCGAAATAACAATCCTTCTTGGATCATGAAATCTATCCATGGGCTTCTATCTCTGAGAACTGGATTCTCAGCTGCTTCATAAGCTTCTCTGAAGTCTGTATCACTGGCATACATATCTTTCAGGTTTTCAAAACCCAATGTCTTGACCCTGAATTCCTGCAACAACAAGCATTTCCTGCTCAAAGCATCTGCTACTTTATTAGCAGCTCCTGAAATGTGCTTGATCACAAACGTGAAATTCTGCATGTACTCTACCCATTTCGCATGCTTCTGGTTCAACTTCTCTTGTTGACTTACAAACTGCAATGCATGATTATCGCTGTACAGAACAAATTCCTTGGGTATTAAGTAATGCCTCCACTTCTTTAATGCTTGTATAATGGCATAAAACTCTTTATCGTACCTGGAGTATTTCAGCTTGGCATCATCCAATTTCTTGTTGTAATATGCAACAGGTCTGTCATCCTGACTCAAGACCCCTCCAACAGCATACCCACTAGCATCACATTTCACTTGGAAGGTTTTCTGAAAATTAGGCAACACCAGAATTGGTTGCTCTGTTATCTTCCGCTTCAACAGATTGAAGCTCCTTTCGGCCTCGGCTATCTAGTGAAAAATCCTATGCCACTTCTTCACCGTGTCCATCATCGTGGCGCTAATTCCACTAAAATTCTGAATGAATTTTCTGTAGAAACTAGCTAACCCATGAAAGCTCCTTACCTCAAAAACATTCCTCAGCGATGGCCAATTCCTGATTACTTCTACCTTTTCAGGATCCATCTTCAATTCATTCACCGATATTACAAAACCCAAATAAATGAGTTCTATCTGCATGAAGGAACACTTCTTCAAATTGATCAGCAGCTTCTCTTGCTGTAGCCTCCTCATCACAATGGATAAATGCCTCAAGTGTTCAGCCTTGGTCTTGCTGAAAATTAATATGTCGTCCAGATACACGACCAAAAATTTACCGATGAATTACCGTAGGACTTCATTCATCAGTCTCATAAAAGTGCTCGGTGCGTTTGTCAACCCAAATGGCATGACCAACCATTCATACAAACCCTCGTTTGTCTTGAATGTTGTCTTCCATTCATCCCCTTCTCTCATCTGGATCTGGTGATATCCGCTCTTGAGATCAATCTTTGAAAAATAATTTGCCCCACTCAGGCAATCCATCAAGTCATCCATTCTCGGCAGTGGAAATCTGTACCTGATGGTGATTTTATTTATCGCCCTGGAGTCTGTACACATCCTCCAGCCTCCATCCTTCTTTGGACTCAGTACTGTCGGAACAACACATGGACTAAGACTTTCCCTGACCAGTCCTTTATCCTGCAAATCCTGTACCTGCCTTTTGACCTCCTCGTTCTCCTGAGGTGTCAACATGTACGCTGCCTTATTCGGAAAACTCGCTTCGGGTATGAGGTCGATATGATGACTCACACTCCACATCGGTGGCAACGAACGAGGTAGTTCGTCCACGAGGATATCAACGAACTCTCCCAACAGTTCTTGAATCTCTTCTGGCAAGTCATCCACTCTTGTGCTTGTCAGGAAAATTCTTGGTTTCCTGACCACAAAGAATTGTGGATCTTCATTCTTCTCCATCTCTATGAGAAGCTCCTTCCCACTCATGAGAAGTATTGTGCTGGTTACTTCCGGCTTCACCTCCTTATCTTTTATCGGAAGTAATGTATGTGACCTCCCATCCTTCTCCAAGGTGTACGTGTTCATCCTCCCATCATGAACAATGTTTCGGTCATACTGCCATGGTCTCCCCAATAATACATGACAGACATCCATGGGAATGACATCACACAGAATTTTATCCTTATATTCACCCATTTTAAATTCAACCAAGCATTGTTTCGTAACACATACTTGGTGTCCTTTCTACATCCATGACACTTTGTATGGACTTGGGTGCTTTTTTGTCTCCAGCTCCAGTTTTTCCACCATCTCGATTGAAACGAGATTATCGGTGCTTCCACTGTCCACTATGACCTTGCATTTCCAGCCCTTGGTCTTGCAAGTTGTCCGAAATAGTCTGGTTCTCTGAGCTGTATCTTCCACCTCTTTCTCGGGTGTTAACAAAATTTTATGCACCGTCAGTGACTTCCCACTTCCGGTGTCTTCATCCTCAACATCACGCCTCTGCGCCTCTGTGAAGTGAGCTTCTCCTCTGTCCATCTTCCTGTCCAGACAATCCATGGCTTTATGTCCATCTTTTCCACATGTAAAACATGTGATGATTCCTCCTCGGCCTCTTCCCCTACCTCTGGTACGAGGAAAGGTGTTCACGTCAGCATATCCGCCACCCTGCTCTGTATGCTGCCTCCTCGGCTTAGCATATTGCTGCCTTTGTTCAGTTTGTGGCTGCCTCTGCTGTGAGGTTCCACCTCTTTCAACCTTACCCTGAGGCCTCTTCCAATCCTCCTTGGGCTTCTGAGCTCTTTCTTGGGCAACCGCCTTACCTCTTGGTTGGCTTCTGCCTCGCCCTCGCTGTCCCTGTTTGTGGCTCAGCTTCTCTTCGGCTTTCAGAGCCATTTGGTACGCATCCTCAACGGTTCAGATGGTAACCATACTCAATTCATCCTGAATGTCGTACCTCAACCCATTCAGGTATCTTGCCACCTTTTCGTCATCACTCTCCCGATGACCAGCTCGAATGTTGAGCCTGTAGAACTCCTCGATGTACTCTTTCACCGTCATCAACTTCTGTCTCAGGTTCTGCATTCGCCTTAACAGAGTGATCTGGTAATCTCTAGGGATGAATTTCACTTTCATCTTAGCGATCATCCTGTCCCAGCTCTTGATCTTCTATTTTCCTTTGCAGCGCCTATCAGCCTGCAACTCATCCCACCATAAGGCTGCGTGTCCTTTCAACTTGGTAACAGCATGCCTTACCTTCTTGTCCTCTTCGATATCTTCGTAATCGAAAGTAGGTGTCGAGTGCTCGGATCCAATCCAGCAACTCTTCTACATTTAGACTCCCCTCATAGACGGGAATGTCCATTTTTGTCTTTGAGCTCATTCTCGAAATGGCCCTGATCAACCGCTCGGTTGAAGCATCTTCTGCTAAGACCTCTTCTGCATCGTGTCTAGCTTCCTCTTCCACCTCAGAATCACTAAACTCTCCTACGCCGACTCCGTTCCTTTGGGTGGTCTCCATCTCTTCAAGTCTTGCCCTGAGATCTCGTATTTGGCGCTCCATTTCTAGATTTCCTGCCGGTCTTCCTCTCCTCCGCACATCCCTGTCTTCTCAATCAGGTGACTGCCTTTCTCTTCTGGGCGGCATGGTAAAATCCGCTTCTCTCTGCTACTAGAACAAAGAGAACTCTTCTCCCACTCTGATACCACTCTGACGCAAGTTGTGTGTATCAGAGTGCTTTACCTTTCTCCTTCCCTCCTCTCGCTTGAAATATACAGACAAGATTTTGAGCTCTGATACCACTCTGACGCAAGCCGTGTGTATCAAAGTGCTTTACCTTTATCCTTCCCTCCTCTCGCCTGAAATATACAGACAAGATTTCGGGCTCTGATACCACTCTGACGCAAGCTGCCCTCAGTGGCAACCCGCTCTCACCAGGACCTCTTCTCACTTGGACCGAAGAGTCAAATGCTCTTCCAACTCCTCTCGAGAGCTCTCACTACCCACAGTCACTCCTCCGGTGATCTCCCCTTCGCTTCTCGGGGAATCGGGTCTCGCGATATCGCAAAACTCGCAGCACT
Organism: Picea engelmannii; assembly: GCA_009831015.1. Classification (NCBI taxonomy): domain Eukaryota; kingdom Viridiplantae; phylum Streptophyta; class Pinopsida; order Pinales; family Pinaceae; genus Picea; species Picea engelmannii. The sequence goes on along the minus strand of ML800238.1, from coordinate 54,087 downwards.
GTTCTCGTGCAATTTAAACTCTAAACCCCGAGGTCTGACAGTCAACGGTCAACAGTTCAGAGTATCGCCACTCGTGATGTCAACAGCCTGACTTTCCAAACCCCGAACCCCGAGGTGCCGATCCTCCGATGTGAAGCCACCTATCCTCCACTTGCTTCCGGGGTCCCATGCTGCCACGACACCTTCGAGAATTTGTGGATCGCAAATCCACGATGCAAGTTTCCCCTGAGGTTGGAAACCTTGAATGTCGAATCCCGACCTCCCAGGATCTGATGCCACGTGCCTCTATGATGATCAACAACTCTCGTTTAAATTGGGAAATCGCCACCCGCGATTTCAACGAGTTCGAAACTCTTATCTCGTCAAACGCCGAATACCGATATGCGATGGCCCATTCTTTCGTGTGTCTGCGAGTTAACTCCCTCGCAGCTCCTCTCAGATCTAATGGTCAGCGGGATTTCATGATTCTCCGCAGTGATCCCTGGCCATCAATTCTCTTCCTTGAATATCTACTCCGCTTCAAAGTTCCCCTGTTCGAATCCCTCCAGGATTTGTTCCGCTGTGTTCACTACGGAACTCTCCCTCCTGAGCTTGATTCCACCCGCTCCCTCTATAGAATGTTGGTGCACTCCTCATGCTCGACGTCCAATCACTCTCCAAGTGTTGGATTCTCTGGACCCTGTGCGCTTCCGGCAACAGTAGTCTCTATCGACCCATACTCAGACTCACCACTGAGGCTTCAAATCCGGCTTGCACTTCTCCTGCACGACTCTGATAACCCAATTCAACTCTGGGCAGATGAGAATAAGAGTTTAACTATCTAGCCTCATCAACGCACTCTATGCGGATGAATTCGACTGCACTCTATGCAGGAATCTCCTGGCTCAGACAGAGAAACTATTGAAACTAATTTCCTATTCTCACAGACTTCATATCAACCATGAAATCACATACATAACATATCAAAGTAAATGCATAATAGAAAGCAAACATTCATGAGCATAATATCGACATAGAGAAACAACACAAACCATGAAGTTGAATCAAAGTCTATTCTTCTATTAATTCAATCTATACATGGGTGTTCTTCACCAGTTCTCTGTTGTGCTCTTCTTGCTCTCTATCATAATGAATGATACAATGTACAAAGGAGGGTGCCTATATTCCCTTTGCCCTCTCGAATTCTACAACTATCAAATCTACAATTAATTCCTATCTAACAGCATTAAATCTAATAAATGCCTTCCTATCTACAATACAATACAAGTGCGCTTCATTACATCAACTCATTAATGTTTGGCGCAACAAATCTCAAGGTAAAATTCAAAAAGAAGTTTGTTGGCTGGTCCAGCTGTCTTTCCCTACTCCACGCACTGGCTCGCTTGACTAGTGAGTGATGCTCCTGCATCAGAAAGTTTCAGAGTACATAGATGGGCACAAGCGCCTCAAAAAGTGGGAATCATAATGAGTCACCAGGGCTTATGCCCTCAAAAAATATATACAATAAGGTGCTCATGGCACACAAAAAGTTTACAAGTCTGCTCAGGGCCTGTGGGCCCTGTTATAATCATGTACAGCCTGGGCTAAACGCCTAAACAATCGGACCCATGTCCGAGGTGCTCCCACAACACGAGTCTGCATAGAGGGCGGCAAGTCCTCTATCTCTACCATGGGAACTGTGCGAGTGAGCGCAGTGAAGTTCTGCTCAACCCGCCTAAGAACCTTCTCAGCCTCCCCTGCTGGGAGGTTCCCTGCCACTACTGCTCCCCCAACGGCGACAGCTGCGGCCTCTGGCCGTGGGTGGCACCTGTTTCAAGCATAATCGACAGTTCGCACGGGTCCCACATCTGCACACAAAACAAAAGTTCACCCGTCAAACAACTCTGGTATACAAAAATATGATATATATCTCAAAAAGACAT
>ML800238.1:0-10248 GCA_009831015.1 Picea engelmannii | reverse complement strand
ATTCTCATGGATAGAAGCCAATGGGTTGAATATTTGATCCAGGATGGACTGTTATTCAGGGGAAATCAGTTGTGTATACCGAAATGCTCTATGAGAGAGAACCTCTTGAAGAAAAAACATAGTGGAGGATTGGCTGGATATTTAGGCCATGATAAGACTTTTGCACAATTGAATGGCTCATAATATTGGCCAGGGATGAGAACAAATGTCAAGAAATTTGTGAACAGGTGCAGAATTTGCCAACATGTAAAGGGGAAAAGACAGAATACAGGGTTGTATCAACCATTTCCAGTACCAGAGAGGCTGTGGAATGCGGTAAGCATGGATTTTGTGTTAGGACTGCCGAGAATGTAGAGGGGTTGTGATTCCATCTTCATGGTAGTCAATAAATTTTTGAAAATAGCACATTTTATACCATGTCAGAAAACCAGTGACGCAACTCATGTTGCCAATGTGTTTTTCAAAGAAGTTGTTAGACTTCATGGTTTACCCAAGAGTATTGTTTCAGATCGAGATACCAAATTTGTTGGTCATTTCTGGAGGACCCTATGGAAGAAGATGGGGATAAATTTATCTTTCATCTCATTGTATCATCCTCAGACAGATGGAAAGACTGAGGTAGTGAATCGAAGTTTGGGAGATTTGTTGAGGAGTTTGGTGGCTAAACACCACAACCAGTGGGACCAGATTCTTCCACAAGAGGAATTTGAATATAACGATTCATTCAATAGGAGCACATGACAAAGCCCATTTCAGATAGTGTATGGGATGCAGCCGATAGGAGTATCTAAGTTGAGAGACTTATAGGAGAGTGAGTTCAGAAGTGCTGGAGCAGAGGATTTTGCAGCAGAAATGGAAGAGCTCCACAGTGAAATCAGAAAGAGATTGGAGGATTCCAACCGGGAATATAAGCGCAAAGCAGATCAACACAAGAGAGAACTTCAATTTGAAGTAGGTGATTTGGTTCTAGGGCATCTCAGAAGAGAAAGGTTCCCAGGAGGAACATATAATAAACTAAAGATGAAGAAAATTGGGCCATGTAAAATCTTAAGAAATTTTGAGGCAAATGCTTATGAGATAGAATTGCCAGATGATGTGGGCATCTCACCCATATTCAATGTAGCAGATCTGTACCCTTATAGAGTAGATGAAATAGAGCAGTCAGAAGATCAAAAGGAAGTCCAATGGGTCAAACAGATGCCTATAGCTGAAAAGCCGCGGATGGAAAAGATTATTGATCAGAGGATTGCTAAGAAGACCTAGAGGAAAACATATTTCGAATACTTGGTAAAATAGAAGGGACACCCGATCAAAGATGCCAGTTGGGAAAGCAAAGGAGACATCTAGAAACATGGAAAGATGGTACAGGAACTCATGAACATGAGTTCATGAAATTTTCAGCCAAGGGAGTATGATGCAGGAGCATCATGAGCAAGCCAACAAAGCAAGCGTAAAGGCAGAAGACAACTGGAAATGCACCAACACATATTTTGAAGAATGTTTTGAATTTGAATGAAAGAAACATTTATTTAATAGATAGGGAGATGTATTTGCATTTATGTTTTGGAGAATGTAAACAGATCATGAGCGTTGCTCTCATCTGTCGGATAAGGAGGCTTTTAATTGTAATGAATGTAAAGTAGGTAGCTTTTAATTTTGATTAGATCGCTTAGAGATGTAGGGGAAAAACTCGAAAACGACACCCTCGCTCATATCATTCTCAGTTGTAAGAATAGGAGAGCATAGGAGAACAGAGATTGTAGAAGGTTGTATGAGACAGATAGTTGTAGCTATTGAGCCATGTATAGGAGCATTGGAATTAATATATAAAAGATTTGATAACGTTTCATTATGTTGTCATGGTAACTATTTACGTCTGTGGAATGTATGTTTACAGTTTGCTTGTATTCTCTGTTATACATTTAGTTCAATTACTGTGTGTATATGCTCATGAATTCATGTTGAATGTATGAATTCTATGAAAGCTGAAGTATGAGTTTCAATTGTTTCTCTTCTTGAGAACTCTTGCAAAGAGTGCAATGGAGAATCCGCATAGAGTGCGTTGACAAGATTCTGAGTTTTACCTCAGAAAGCTCAGGAGGGAGAATACTGTTCTTATACCCGTGAAAGTGCAAGAGTAGCACAGAGTCATGCAAGGCGTGCATAGGATGAAGGGAGTGTTAGATCTCTTGAACTTCAATGGAATAGTTGAAGAAATCCATGTTGCAAAGAGTGCGTAGAGAGGAAGGAATTGGATAACAAAAGCTACCATGGAAGACGTGCAAGGTATGCACGCAGGCGTTCTTCGAATCCGGAAGTTAGCAAAGAAACCTAAGTGTTACACATTATTTTCATCATCCCTATGACTGTTAATGATGTAAACCTATCTATTTCCTTCAGAGGGGTCAGTGGCCTGAGTTCCTGAAGAGAGAAGGGAAAAGAACTTTTCCTGAGAAAAGAAGTTGCATTTTCCCTTGTAAAAACCCTGTAAAAAAGGAAGTTCACAAGTTGCTATATAGGCAGGGTGCGAGAATGCCTGATTCTCGCAGGTTGCACCATAGCTAGGGTGTGAGATGTTCATAGGTTTCTCTATAGCCAGGGTGTGAGAATGCCTACACGTGGGAAAAACAAGCGTTTTCTCGAATCTTCTAGAAGGAGAAACTTCTATGGTGAGGTGGCATCCGAATGGTTTGGATCTTACTCGCTTTCATGATTTAGTGGGATCATCCTAACCTCCTCACCTTATCCTCTTCAACTTATAAAAGGAGAGGAGTTCTCATGGAGAAAGTTAGCTTTGGTTAGCTTTGGTGAGCTTGGGTTCTTGAGCTTGTTAGCTTTGGTTGTCTTGGAATTATTAGCTTGGTTGGAGTGGCTTTGAGATTTGCTTTGTCAAGATAGATTATGAATATCATCAGATCTATGCTCTTAGAATTCTTGGAGTGAAAGTGTGTGGGGAACGAAGGACAGTTGGAAGGGACCTTACAACATCAAGGCCATGGTTGTAATCTCCCTTTCACATTTAATATGATATAGCAATATGATTCTTTCCTATAAATCTTGTTGTGTTTTATTGTATGATTCCTTGATCACATACATAGGTTTATATTGAGTTTATGCTATTACTATCATTTTGGTTGGTTGTGTTCTTTTGCAGGATCATCATTGTATGAGCATTGGAATGGAGCTTGGATGGTGATGGCGAGAGGAAGCGACATTTAAATGGTATGTCACCTATCCCTCTTTAGTTAGTAAATTCAATACTTAAAACTTAAGGAAGGCGCCATGTTCTGGTGTGTTTTGTTCTAGATCTAGGTGGATCTAGGGAGATCAGTTAGTGTCCGCACCTACCGATTAGTCTGATAACAAAATTGGCGACTCCACTGGGGAGCAGATTGTTTCCTAGTTAGTCTAGTTTCCCTTCCTTTTATTGCTTGTTTTCTGGTTTCTGAGTCTTTGGGACATCCATTCAGACTCTCTGGATCTAGAAGTTCACTTAGATTCCCTGTCCTTTTTCAAAATTTTCTTTGATCACAGACATTCTCGCACTGTACCTGTCTGTGGACTGCGAGAATCATTGATGTTCGCACCCTTCTGTTAGGTTCAGTGCGAACTTCTCGCACCCTACCAATGTCTAGCCTACGAGAATACCTAATGCTCGCACTGTAATATACTGCCAGCCTGCGAACTTGTTTGTGAAATTTTTTGGATTGGGTCTTGTCATTTTTTATGCCCAATTTTTCTTTGAATAGATGGATTGAAATTTTGGAACCTATATTGATCTGTTTACAGTCTTCTTGACATTCTTTGAGTTTCTTTTATTCATCTTTGCTTTGTTTGGTTTTGAAGGATTAGTCTCTTGCTTTGAGTGTCTTTCAATTACAAAGCATGTGTTTTCTTTAGAATTGTTTAGGGAAAGATCAGATTTCTTCTGAATAGTTCGCTTTAAAAGAGAACTTTTAGTTTGGGTTTCTTTGTTTTAAGAAAGTTCATTATTGCTTTTAGTGAAATTTTTGAAACAAAAATATTTAATTTCTTGCTTTATATTAGATTGGGGGCACCCTTGCATTTCAAGTAGTGAAATTGTATGATTCTTGGCATTTTTTGATCTTAAATTATAAAAAAAATTCCCCCTCATGGCCAGGGGGGGCCATGAATCGTGCATTGGTGTTCAGTACCTTTTTCTCATTTCTTGAGAATCTTGATATTGATGAATTTAATATATTTTGGGACATCGTGCATATGGGAATGATAAAAAATGTCTCCTTCTCGTAGCATATCTTTCATCGAAATGAAAAGATTGCATCTTCATATCTTTGCATAATTTTTGAGTCGGTCAAAACACCATATTGTCCACGCCATCTTCTTGATGAGTAACAACAGCCATAAAATAAAGTGCTTATAAAAATTGATTAGACATTTTTATATTTTCTGGTAGCAAACCTACATTAGATTAGTTGTAGGGAATTGGAATAGGTGAGAAAGATAACTTTCCAAAGCTGCAAACAAACATAGAATCTTGAGTTAGGGAGCAGTTAAATCCACTTATTACATTTTGTCCTGGGAATCCCTTCTAACACAAGGGTCAATCACGAGGTCGCATCGAGACTAGAAGAGTTACTCACCCTGCTTTGTTGGTCTTGGTGTAGAGATTACGTGTATTATGGGGGTCGCTTGAGAGGTATACCCACAATGATGAGTGGAAGCCTTTCAAGTTGATTTTGGGCTAGATACCCTGCCCTTGCACGTGGATTGGACTGTCGACTGTCCCCCCAGGCTTTATTGTTGTCAGTGGTAACCCTAGTGGCCTATCTCTTTAGGGTATTTACACAAGGTGACTGTGGAGGGGAAAGTCTTCACGGTACCTGGAATCGACATTGGCCAAACTCACTCGGGCTCCTTGGAGGGTATACCCATGATTATGTGTGGGAGCTTGTACCAGGGTGTAAGTCCGTTAAGAAGGTCATCAACGTAACTTTTCCACCCGCTCTATCTCAGCCCCTTCTTACACTGTTTCTGCGACGTTGGATTTCATCACCAACTAGTGCGTTCGTTGTGAGAAGGTTTTGTTTGTTTTCTTGCTTCCTAGATTTTTAGCGTGTGTTGTTTGTTTTCCCTAGTGGACTCTAGATTGGATTTTTGTTTTTCATGGCGTCAGTTCCCGAAATGACTAATGAAGGAACCTCTACTCCAGGGGAACCTTTTGTTTTTCCTTCTTAGGGAAACATTGGTCCTCCTCACATTGCTACTTTGAGCCTTCCAGGTCTCACTATTGGATTACCGGTATGGTTGTTTTCCACTTAGGTAATCTCGAATGCAGTTAGTGCTTCAGTCACAAGCACTTCCCCCCAAGAGCATCAACCTCATGTTGATCCTTCACCCTCTTCACCAGTAAGGTCTTCTTTGCCTTCTTCACTTGCAAGGTCGCCTTCTATTCCATCTTCTTCGTCGAGCGAAAGTTCTGAAGCTAGTAACTCAGTGAATAAGAAGAAGAAGAAAAGAAAGATTAAGAAGAAGAAAGATAAGCGAGGGTCAAAACCTCCGACCGTTGTCAAACATGTTGGAAAAAAACCAGTTACTTTTAATCATGCTGGGAGTGTTGATGATGTCAAGATAACCCAAACAACTCATAAGCCCAAGTACCCTTGCAGGCTTTGTAAGGGTAGCCATCTTCTTAAGGATTTCCCTGGTCTATCCAAGGTTATAGAAACATGGTCTACATGCCATCACCAACCCATGTCATTAGCCTCTGAACAACATGCTGATGACCCCCCGTCAACCAATCATGATACGGTTGGGAAGAAGAAAAGTAGAGCCAAGTTCCCATGTATGTTATGCAAAGGGAGTCATCTCACTCACCTTTGTCCTCATATGGATGAAGCCTCAAAATTATTGGAAGACATGATTGTTTCACAACCTCAACTCCCAGCCGCTTATCACAATCTTTCTCTCAACCCACCTTCACCGGTCAATCCGATTGATCATGTCATCAATCTGTTCACGTCCTTAGTTGAACCAGTTGACAACATGGTAGATCCACTACCATCCGCGGTCAATCCCACTTTCCCCTCAGAGAGTGAAACCCAAGCGGTCGATCCATTTCCACCTGTCGACCCCATTCTCCCCCTGGAGAATGAAACCCAAGTGGTCGATCTGATCTCTCCATTGGTCGATCCTACTCTCCCGCTCGAGAGTAAACCTGATATTTCCCACATTTTTCTCGTTGATACAGACTCTGCCATGTTGAGGGGTATTCCTCCTCCTCCCATGGAACCCCCTCCAAGTTATGACGCCATCCATTTTGATTGGGGTGTGCTAACTAGACCTCGTCTTCCCTCTTACATTCCTTTCAAGATTATAGTACAGGTTTGTGGTCGGATGTTCCCCAAACGTTGATAGATGAAGGTTCATCTATTAGTATTTTGTCCTCTATTTCTTGACAAGCCTTGGGTTGTCCTCCACTTGCGCCGGTTACGCAGAATCTGTTAGCTTTTAACAGAAGAACTAGTCAACCTTTAGGGACCCTTCCTTAGTTTCTTGTAACTTTGGGAGGGAAAACTGTCTTTATTGATGTCATGGTATTCCAAGACCCCTTGGATTTCACTTTACTCCTTGGGCGAGATTATGTCTATGCCATGAAAGCTATTGTGTCTACTCTTTTTCGTGTGATATCTTTCCCTCACGATGGATGAGTTGTGACTGTTGATCAACTTTCATTCATTAACCCCACTTGGATTGCCTCCCTGAATGGTTCTTGTATGCAGACAATATCGCCTCTACCACAGGTCAATTATGTGGCGTTGTCACCCATGGCTTTGACTTCTGATAACTTAGATCCAGTAGTTGACATGGTGATCTCTTCGATAGGGTTGTTAGAGCTTGATCTCTTTACTCCTATCGCGACCCTCGACATGGTGTCCTTCCAGAGTGTGTTTCTTCCTTCTAGTGAATACCTCTTGGAAGCCATGACCGAGTTTTGTCCCTTGACATGGTCTCCTTCCAGAGCAATGTCCTCTTGGAATCCATGATCAAGAAGAGAGGTCTTTGAGCATGGTTTTCTGATTTCAATCTCGTTAAAAAATGAAACCACTTATGAGGATAGTTTTTGCGTCTCTGAGGCAACCTCATTAAAAATTGAAACAGAGGTCTATGAGCATGATTTTTTGATTTCAAGCTCATTAAAAAATGAAACCAGACTTGAGCATGGTTTTCTGATTTCAATCTCGTTAAAAAATGAAACCACTTACGCGGGTAGTTTTTCGTCTCTGTGGAAACCTCATTAAAAAATGAAATAAAGGTTACGAGCATAGTTCTTGGTTCTATGTCAAGCTCGTTAAAAAATGAAATAGTTTTCCCCCTCTCTATTTGAGTCAATTCCTTCATCTAGTATTTGAAGCTTCATTTCATTCTCCTTTGCAGTTGTATGAAACGAAGCTTGGGGCACATTTGCCTCAGCTTCTGGACTTCATGATGAAGTTGAGCCCCTAGCTTCTTAAGCTGGGGGCTAAGTACCGACCATGCGTTGGGAAGTCACAAGCATAGTTTTCTATGGTTCAATATTGTGTAAAAATGAAACCACTTACCTCAAGCATAGTTCCCTCTGGTTCAAGATTGTGTAAAATGAAACCAGGTCCAAGCATAGTTTTGTTTTGTTTTAAAGCTTGCGTAAACATGAAAACAATCCTGAGCTTAGTCTTTGTTCTTTCTCATGCTCATAAATACATGAGAATAAGTTACCGAGCTTAGTCTTTGTTCTTTCTCATGCTCGTAAATACATGAGAATAAGTTACCGAGCTTAGTATTTGTTCTTTCTCGTGCTCGTAAATCAATGAGAATCTAACCAAGTATACTTTTATCACTTTTTTAGACTCGTAAAGGTTATACGAAAAAGGAACCCCCTGGAGTTCTCTTTAAGCTCTTTTTAGACTCTCTAAACATGAAAAGATTGCCGAGTGATCTTGTTCTTTTCACGCTCGTTAAAGTATTTGAAGAAAACGTTTGTTRAGCGATAGTTTATCTCTTTTTCTGTCTCATCAGACTACTTTAYGAAAAAGGAACTGAGAGAGTTTTCTTTAAGTGTTTTTCAGACTCTCTAAACATGAAAAACCCATGAGTTTTCTTTCTTTGGACTCATAAAACAAACATTGAAAGGCCCATATGGGACCTGAGTTTTCTTTAAGTGTTTTTTAGACTCTCTAAATATGAAAAACCCATGAGTTTTCTTTCTTTAGACTCATTAAATAAGCATCGAAAGACCTGCAATGGGACCGAACCACTCCTTTCTAGGGTTCGTTAAACATACTCCGAGGGACTCGTCCGAAGGATGAGTTTACATTACAAGCATATGTTATCCTCCTCAAGCTTGTGTAAAAATAAAGAGGTACTCGCCAGAAATGGTGGGGGGAAAATTGGGAAAGAAATGTATCTAAACCTGTATTCCATGGAAGAGTCACTTTTGAACATGACACCCTTTCACTCGCCTTGTGTCTAGGTTGGAAAATCCACTTGTCTCATGATCATACTCCTTTATAAGATTACAAATTGGTCTGTGATCCCTGTTGTTGAGTCAGTATTTTCCAAGACAGTTGTCGTGTCATCAATATGTTCATAAAGATGTCCAACCTAAAAAGCCTTCTATTGCGTCGGCCATTTTTACAGTCTTTAAGCCTTCTATTGCATCGGCCATCCCTGAGTCAGTCCTAAATCACTTGTTACTCTGATCTACATCAAATCTTGTTACTTGTTTCGTGTCATTGATGTGGTTTACGTTAAGGCCCTCCTGTGACGAGTCTTTTCCTGTCGACTTCAACTCATTATCTAGGAATTAGACTTAGAAATTAATTGGTACCTTGGAAATTGCATGCCTCAATGGCAGGTTTCCTCTCTTTCGACAGTGGGTTTTCATTATCGACCCCTGCTTGAGAGATTCTGTCGAGTGTTCGACCTCAGCTCATTGATTCACATTCATTGGATTGTACCAGAGTACCTTGGGAGTCATTGAAATTAATGGTGATTTCCCTTGCACTTGTTAACGGTATACACTAATGACTAGTAATCAAGTGGTTTCTACCATGTTTGACTTCAACACATGTATTCACATGGTTAGATTCGTACTATAGAGTGGTGGAGATGAAGACCCTGGATCTTTTCTGATAGATTCAGGTTGCATTGGAGTATATTCAGTGTACTGTTACATAGATCCACATTGTATGTCTGGTGGCTATGTTCAAATTTGAGTCTTTAACACATAGATCCACAGTGTCTTTTTGGTGGCTATGTTTAGATTTGAGTCATATTGGCATGGATCCACAGTGTATGTTTGGTGGCCATGACTTGTCTTACTCGACATGGATATTCACATGTCGGCATTTATGCTTTGAGTCATTTGTATTCTGAGTATGGGAATTCCTACCTCAGTGATGATATATTATTGTACTGTATTTCCTTGTTTGTTGGCAGGTTTCTGACCAACTGTTTCTTGTTCCCTACACACACTCGACAAAGTATTTCAGCTATCACTCTATTCTAACTTCATACTTTGGGGGGCTCTCTGTTACACATTATTTTTTTCATCCCTATGACCGTTAATGATGTAAACCTATATGTTGCCTTCAGAGGGGTCAGTGGCCTGAGCTCCTGAAGAGAGAAGGGAGAAGAACTTTTCCTGAGAAAAGAAGTTGCATTTCCCTTATAAAAACCCTATAAAAAAGGAAGTTTGCAGGTTGCTATATAGGCAAGGTGCGAGAATGCCTGATTCTCGCAGGTTGCACCATATCTAGGGTGCGATATGTTCACAGGTTGCTCTATAGCCAGGGTGCGAGAATGCCTACACGTGGGAAAAACAAGCGTTTTCTCGAATCTTCTAGAAGGAGAAACTTCTATGGTGAGGTGGCATCTGAATGGTTTGGATCTTACTTGCTTTCATGATTTTGTGGGATCATCCTAACCTCCTCACCTTATCCTCTTCAACTTATAAAAGGAGAGGAGTTCTCATGGAGAAAGTTAGCTTTGGTTAGCTTTGGTTAGCTTTGGTGAGCTTGGGTTCTTGAGCTTGTTAGCTTTGGTTGTCTTGGAATTATTAGCTTGGTTGGAGTGGCTTTGAGATTTGCTTTGTTAAGATAGATTGTGAATATCATTAGATCTATGCTCTCAGAATTCTTGGAGTGAAAGTGTGTGGGGAATGAAGGACAGTTGGAAGGGACCTTACGACATCAAGGCCATGGTTGTAATCTCCCTTTCACATTTAATATG
>ML800237.1:268737-280540 GCA_009831015.1 Picea engelmannii | reverse complement strand
GTCTTATCTTATGTATTGTGTATGTGTGAGCTAAGAGTTCTCTTGTTTCAAGCCCACCTAGTAGCCTTCCTTTGCACTTGTACATGGTTATTTCCTCATAGATGTTTAGCTATTATTCAGTCATTTAAACTTTTAATGTCTTTGAAAAATGCAGGTTTGAAGGGTGGTCACCTCCACAATCCAAAACACATTTCCGAGAAGGTGTAAATCATTTTCTTCTCTTGTGTCATGAAATTTTCCTTCATTTCCTTGTATACTTAAATTCAAAATCGGAAAAACAAATTGACACATAGCATGCATAACACATAATTGTTTTATGACTGGGAGTAATAGTAATTTTGCATATTCATAAACAAAAAAATGAGACTTATCTTTTAACAAAAATTGGTCCAAGAGATTGGTCATGTAAGATATTGCTGCAACTTTTATTGATGCGACACATTTTCTATGTAATCAATGAAATCTGTCATCACAATGGTCATCTCAATTGCGAGGAAATGTTGGGTTCACTTAGTTTACCTATATTGTTGTATTGGCGACAATATTTCTTTTTTTGTCACAATTGTGAGAAGTTCCCTAGGGTTGTCGCTCTTGCGATGGTAATTCAAGTTCATTGCATTTGCCACGTGACATAAAACAATGTTTTAGAGATTCAATATTCGTCACAATATCCACGACATAACGTCGTAAGAGCGTTGAAATAGCCATCGCAAAATGAGCCAAGTTCGCTAGTGTCTATTTATCTCCCTCCCTCCCTCCCCCCCTCCTTCCCTCCTCCTCTCTCTCTATCTCCCTCCCCCTATACTCCCCCCCTGCCTCTTTCTCTCTCTCTCTCTCCTTGTTGTTAGTATCACTCTCACTCTCTCTCTCTGCCCATATTTATCCCTTTCTCATTCTCCTTGTTGTTACCAACTTTAAATCTTCCATTATTTGAAGCTTTGAGACTCTTTTTTTGAGGCCACCTCCAACAGGGTACAAAGAGATACAAAATTTTCCTTGTTATTAGTTCCCCTTTCTAGGGAATAATGAACATGGATGAAGTGATTAAGCTGAATATAGAGCATAACCCCAACCCTGCATACAATGTGGTGACCATAAATCAACACTCATTATAGTTGCAAGATATACCATTAAGATATAGTTGCAAGATACAATACTATAATTTGTCTCCTCATCTCGACAAGAGACTCGACACCCATTTAAAAACCACCCATCTTCCACATGATTAAAACACATAGGTGGAGAGATGGAAGAGAAATTAACACTAATGGTATATGTAGTAATAGTTTATAAGATAGTTTGGATTGAATTCCCAAATTGTGACAAGTAAACAACTATCCAACACACGAAGCACATTTGTATATGCATATATAAGGAATCCAACTTCTATATATGTGCATTTATGGAATTTAGTTTCCTTAATGCACATATATGGAATCCGACTTCCGTAAATGCACATTTACAGAAGGCAACTTCTGTATATGCACATTTATGGAAGTTGGCTTTCGTATATGCGTGCTTCTGTATATGCACATATAAAAAAGTGGCTTTTGTATTTAGTCATATTTCGTAAATGCTAAATTATTTAAGATGATCTCTTCCACAAATGTGCATATATGAAAGCACACATATACATAAGTTGCCTTACATAAATGCGCATTTATGGAAGTTGGATTTCGTAAATGTGCATTTACGAAAGTTGGATTTCATCTATACGCGCTTTCATTTTGTATATGCGCGCATTTGCATATGTTGACCACTTCCATAAATGTGCATATATGGAAGTGCAGATATACAAAGGCCGCCTTCAGTAAATGCACATTTATGAATGTTGTATTTCATAAATGTGCATTTACAGAAGTTAGTTTTCGTATATATGTGCTTCTGTACATGCACATATGTTGAAACCAACTTCCATAAATGTGCATTTACAGAAGTGGCTAGATTATGTAAATGCACATATATGGAAGCCTCCTTTCGTAAATGTGCATTTATGGAAGTGGCTTCCGTATATGCATATTTATAGAAGTTGGATTTCGTATATGCACATATACGTAAGTGGTCGTCTTCCTTAAATGCAAATTTATAGAAGTGGTCAGCTTCCGCAAATGCACTTTTACATAAGTTAACATTTGTAAATGTGCATAAACGAAAACTAGCTTCCATAAATGCGCATTTATAGAAGTCAACTTCAGTAAATGCGCATATATGGAAGTCGACTTCTGTAAATGTGCATTTACAGAATCCGCATTTATGGAAGCTGACTTCCATAAATGCACATTTATGGAAGGTGGCTTTCGAATATGCACACTTCTGTATATGTGTATATATGAAAGTGAATCCCATATATGGTCAACTTTTGTAAATGTTCATTTACAAAAGTTGATCACTTCCATAAATGTGCATATATGGAAGCGTGCATATAGGGAAGTCTCCTTTTGTAAATGCATGCATATATGGAATGAAAGGGTGCATATACAGAATCCAACTTCCGTAAGTGTGCATTTATGAAATCCAACTTTACAAAATGATCATATATGGAAGCGCACATTTACAAAATTCATCTTTTGTAAATGCACATTTATGGAAGTTGGCTTTGGTAAATGCCCATTTACAGAAGTTGGCTTCCATATATGCACATATATTGAATCACACTTCCACATATGCGTATTTATGGAAGTGGCTAGATTCTGTAAATGCGTATATACAAAATATGCCTTCTGTAAATAAACATTTATGGAAGTGGATTCCATATATGCACATTTACGGAGGTTGGCTTCCGTATATGCACATATACAAAAGTGGCTAGCTTCCTTAAATTCACATTTACGGAAGTGGTCAATTTTCGTAAATGCGCATATATGGAAGCCACCATCCGTAAATGTGTATTTATGGAAGTCAAATTCTGTACATGTGCATTTATGGAAGTAGCTTCCGCATATCTTCATTTATGGAAGTTGGCTTCCGTTAATGCACATTTATGGAAGTTGGCTTATGTATATGCGCATTTACAGAAGCTAATTGATCCAGATTATTTTCGGCATGAAATGAGAGCGGAGATATAATAAAGAAATATACTGATATATCTTAGATATCCAATAATATAACATGAATTTATTAGAGATGCAACCATAAACACATATATACAGTAATACACCGTTTCTATTAATGAGCGAAAATGTACAAAGACTATTAAATTACAGAGTGAAAGACTCGCTAGAATGGTGGCATCTTATCCCTGAGAAGAGATGTGACGACTACTCGCATTCACAAGAATATGGATTACAATGAGGCTCTAAAGGCCTTTTTAACATAAAGAACATACAAACCCTAACCCTCGAAGATGAAAAGCCAATAGTTTTGTGGACCCTGTTTTGGGTAGTTTGGTGTATAAACTTCCCGAGGGCATAACTTTGGCATATGATATCCATTTGGGGCACACGATATATCATTGGAAATGTCTATTCGAGGAATACACATGTTGCCTTCAGAATCTAACTCCAACTACAATTTGACTATGGTGATCCCTAAAAATGTTGTTTAGGGCCTCAAAACGACCTCGAAAGTTTGGGACTCAAAAAACAAGAAACAAAACTGCCAAACTGAAAATGCCAAAATGAGCTCGTTGGAATAGGTGGGTGGCTACCAATATCCACCTAGATCATTGACCACTTCCGAAAATGAACATATACTGAATCCAACCTCCATAAATGCGCATATACGGAAGTTGTCTTTTGTAAATGCGCATATAGATAAGTTGGATTCCGTAAATTCGCATTTATGGAAGTCTCCTTCCATATATGCACGCTTCCATATATGACCATATACGAAATCCAACTTCTATAAATGTGCAATTACAGAAGTGGACAGTTCCCATAAATGCACATATATGGAAGCTGCCTTCTGTAAATGTGCATTTATGGAAGTTGGCTTCCATAAATGCACATTTATGGAAGTTGGATTTCGTATATCCGCATTTATGGAAGTTAATTTATGTATATGTGCGCTTTAGTATATGCACATATACATAAGTGGATTCCATATATGGTAAGCTTCCGTAAATGTGCATTTATGGAAGATGATTATTTCCATAAATGTGTATATATGTAAGCATAGATATATGGAAGTCGTCTTCTATAAATGCGCATTTGTGGAAGTTGGCTTTCGTAAATGTGCATTTAAGGAAGTTGGATTTCGTATATGCACATTTTCATTCCTTATATGCATGCATTTACGAAAGATGATCACTTCCATACATGCGCATATATGGAAGTGTGCATATACAAAAGTTGCCTTCTGTAAATGTGCATTTATGGAAATTGGATTTTGTAAATGGGAATTTATTGAAATTGGATTATGTATATGTACACTTCTATATATGCACATATATGAAATCCAACTTCCATAAATACACATTTATGGAAGTGTGCATATGTGGAAGCCGCCTTCCGTGAATGCACATTTATGGAAGTTGGTTTTCATAAATGCGCATTTACGGAGGTTGGATTATGTATATGCACACTTTCGTATATGGAAATATATGGAATCCAACTTCCACAAATGCACATTTACATAAGTGACTAGCTTTCGTAAATGCACATATACGGAAGTCACCTTTTGTAAATGCACATATACGGAAGTCAACTTCTGTAAATGTGCATTTATGGAAGTTTATTTTGTATTTGCACACAATTACTAACGTTGGCTTCCATATATGCACATATACAGAAGTGACCACTTTCGTATATGCACATACACAAAAGCCGTTTTTTGGAAATGTGCATTTATGGAAGTCGACTTCAGTAAATTCACATTTATGGAAGTGGCTTCTATATATGCGCATTTACAGAAGCCAACTTCCATAAATGCACATGTATGAAAGCCACTTCCATAAATGCGCATATATGGAAGTTGGCTCGTATATGCACATTTACAGAAGCTAACCACTTCCAAAAATACGCATATATGGAAGGTGCATATATAGAATCCAACTTCTGTAAATGCGCATTTACAACTTCCATATATGCATACTTCTATATATGCACACATATAGAATTCAACTTCCATAAATGTTCATTTACGAAAGAGGTCAAATTTTGCATATGCCCATATACGGAAGCCACCTTCTATAAATGAGCATTTATGGAAGTTGACTTCCATAAATGTGCATTTACGGAAGGACGCTTTCGTATATGCGCATTTATGGAAGTTGGATTCCATATATGGGCATATATGGAAGCGAATTTTGTTGGATTACTGAGAGGGAGGGTGAATCAGTAATAGAGAAATTTAATCCTTTTTCACCATAAAATGCAAGTGTTATATTAATGTAGCATTATCATCCAATAGTTGTAGAGTAAATAAAAAATGAAAAAATGAGCAACCACACACATACATAGTACACCAGTGTTTTATGTGGAAACCGAAAGTGGGAGAAAACCACATAATGCTTTTTCTTATATGTCTTTAAGAATTACATTCATTGGAAGCACCAACTTCCTTTGTTTTCCAACTACAACTGGAATGAGGCTCCAACCCTCTAGTTTCTCTGGCTACAATTTGATGGAAGCTCCAACTCCCCAATTCTCTGGCTACAACTAGAAGGAGGATACAACCCTCTATGTTCTCTGGCTACAACCAGAATGTGTATACAACCACCTGTCCTTGCCTCGTCCAACTGCCCTGACGTATAAATAGAATGATGGAACCAATGTCAAACTATCACTGTGAGATATACTGCTATAAACCTGTACCAATCAACCTGCACCAAACAACCTGTACTAATAACCTGAACCATGCATCAACCTGCACCTCAAACTATAATCAACCTGTACCATAAAAAAGTGCATCAACCATGCATCAACCTGTACCAAACAATCTACAATCAACCTGTACCATAAACAAGTGCATCAACCATGCACCAACCTGTACCTCAACCTATACCATGAACAAGTGCATCAACCATGAACCAAACCTATATAAATAGCATGTCATAACAACCTGTCCAAACAACCTATGACAAAAACATGTCTTTTCAATCTTATCAACCAAATCATATCTACTCACCAAAACAACTCTCAAAGATGTGAATCAACCAAGCATAACACAACAACTCATAATCATCACCAAGATCAATATGTGCTTCTAATAATATACCAATACAAGTGTGCTACATCATCCATAAACCACGTGTCAACAATACTACTAACAAGTGCCTCCAACCATGTATCAAGTATGTACCAATCATGTATCAACTACTCATGAACTTTGATTCATCAAGATGTACCAACATCATCAACTATACACCTCTTGTATGTGCCAACTCATCAACTACTTGTCTCAATCATGTACCCAACATGTACCTCAACCATATACCAAAGACATACACCAATATAACCATAAAAAATTCATCACTCTATCCATAAACCAAATACCATAAACCCTTACATCAAACCATGTGCCACAACCTCACTGTTATGTAGCCTCAAGCTAAACCAACAACTTCAACAACACATTACAACCAAAAGACCAATACCCATATGCCAAATACCAACAACAAAATACCAACTGTATCCCTCAACAAATATGATATATGTAGCAATACTCAACATCCAATACCATCTCAAGAGCTAAACGCTAGCTCACAAAACATACCTCAAACAATATGTGCCATATCTCTCATAAATAGACCCCAACCATGTTGCTGCCGCAATTTTTCTTTCGCACTTTTTCTGCCGCGATTTTTCTGCCACAATTTTTTTGCCGTGATTTTTTTGCCCCACTTTTTCTGCCGTGATTTTTCTGCCGCACTTTTTCTGCCGCACTTTTTTGACGTGATTTTTCTACCTCGATTTTTCTGTCGCACTTTTTATGCCGCAGTTTTTCTGTTGCAATTTTTTTTCTGCACTTTTCCTGCCATATTTTTCTCTATCAATAATACCTGCCCAAATAATCTTTCACAAAATAGATATTCAATGATATTCAATAGGTTCAAGTGTGATTAAATGAGAGAGCCTTGCCTCTTATTTATACTTTAATGTAGCATCCCACTTTCCTTATTTTAGGGAGTTCTCCATTAACTTTATTATTTAAATAATTTCTTTTGCAAACACTTTGACTACTTTGACCTTTTAGGGCTTCTAGATGACCCATGAGGGTTATCCAACTTCCCATGGACATAACTCTCTAACCATGAGGAGTTATGTGACGTTCCACATACCACCAGAAATGACATGACATGTACTATCCATCTAGAATAGTATCACTTTAAAATATATCAAAAATCATATCATTATATATCAAACAAACTTAGGTTCATTACCCAAACCTTTGTGCTACTAGATTTCGCTACCAAACTTTCTTCAAGGGTTGACATCAATGAAAACCAACCTAATTAATCAACAATATCCCCCTTTGGCATTGATGGCAAAAATCTAATGCAATACTGAAGTCATGTCATGCAATACTGAAGTCATATCACTCATGCTCCCTCCGTGACCATCGCTCCCCCTGGAACTATGCCTCTGTGCTCTGCATATGATAAATATCTCCCCCTTTTTCATCAATGAAAAAGGTATATTTACATCCGGGGTTGATCCCCCTAACTAAACTATCCTTGAGGATACTCCCCCTCCTCCTGAATGAACTCTTCCTGAAATTGATCTCCTGACCTGAGCTGTCCTCTTTATGGTGCTTCCTTGTGTAAATCTAAGACATATAATATAAGCATTCAAAAGCATTCATTTTGGATTAGAAATTACTCTGAGTCTCTGACGAAGATACTCAAAGGCTTCCCATGGAAGTGGTTTTGTAAAGATGTTTGCCACTTGTTCTTTTGTGCCCACATATTCAACTATGATGTTCTTCTATGCAGCCTATTCTCGTAGAAAGTGATACTTGATTGGAATGTGCTTCGTCTTGGAGTGCATCACCAGGTTATTTGAGATACTGATGGCACTTGTATTATTATAATATATTGGAATGGGCTCATAATACTCAACCTGTATATATGTCATAGTTTGTTTCATCCATAGAACCTATGTACAACATATTGTTGTTGTAATATACTCTACCTCAATTGTAGATAAGGATATTGATGATTGTTTCTTGCTTATCCATGATACTAAACACTCACCCAAGTAGAACACTTCTCCACCGATACTTCATCGGTCATCAATGCAACCTACCCAATCTGCATCTGTGTAGGCAATAAGTGATAGATCCTTTCCTTTTGGATACCATAATCCAAACTCTCGTCCACTATCCATAATCCATAATCCATGATCTCGTCCACTGTCATATATCTATCCAAACCTTCTAAGTGTTCTTAAAAATCCATATCTGTCCATACTGTCCAAGACTCTACTGCACAACTATCCATAATGCTCACCCATTTATCACTGTACTATCATGAAGTATTCACTACTACAACTGATTGTACTTTTGC
The DNA here is from genome assembly GCA_009831015.1 of Picea engelmannii. NCBI lineage: Eukaryota > Viridiplantae > Streptophyta > Pinopsida > Pinales > Pinaceae > Picea > Picea engelmannii. The sequence continues at coordinate 272,094 of ML800237.1, read as the reverse complement.
TAACTAATTTCTCTGGATCTGTCTATTCAAACTCTGCAAGTTGCTTGAAGGATGGTTCTTTGGTCTATAAAATCTATCGCATATACTCTCCCTATCTAATATTCATGTTACCTGGGAGTCTCTAAGACAGATGGCTCAAAAAAATTCCTGCTCTGATGTGTATTCATCATCATCTTCATTGGTAGATTCATCATCTCTATGAGATCTGACTACTTTCTTTCTGTCTGTGGATTCATCTTTCACTACAATTCCTGAAAGTACAATATCTTGAACCTATTCCTTATTTACCTATCCTTCTTTTATTTTAGTTGTTTTCCAAACCTTTCTGTATCTGACATCTTTGTTTTTCTTTGTAGAATTTTCTTCATCTCGTTTTATTTCCAATATTGCGATCTCTGGGACCTGGTCTTTGTTCACCTATTCTTTGTATTTTCTTATCCATACTTTCTTACATCTGATATCAATGTTCTATTTCACAGAATTATCGATCATAATTCTACAATCACTAACTATGTGTCCATAGTTATGAAATTTGTAACATTCAATGTTACATGGGGCCACATAGGAATTTCTTGCTTGACCATTTCTTTTATAATCCCTGCAATATGCAACCTTATGTCAAAAGTTAGTACAATAAAAACAATGACCATAAAAGAAATTTGCATACCTAGGAGTGAATGATATTATTTCTGGCATAGTCCTTCTGAATTTTTGCCTTGACTGATCATGATAATGATTGAATCTTCTTTGTGTCTTGAACATGGATGGTCTTCTTGAAGATGTATCTTCAATAGTTTTCTTAGATTCTGGTTGACCATGATTCCTTCCTTTGAGTACTTCTTCATAACTCTTTCTATTTTCTTCATTCTTCTTTTCTAGCAACCTAGAGTGCTTCTCTTCATTCTCTATAACTGATGTGGATGCTTCTATCTCTTCAACGTTCTTGTTGAGCTTGGTGATTTTACTTCTCAATGTGACAACTTCTTCTTCAAGCTTCTCAACCTCTTCTTCTTTCTTCATTATCTGAGACTTCATGACTTCTTCTTTTCTTTTCTCTTCTTTAAGATGAATTTTTAATTTGATTATTTCTTCTTCAAGTCCTTTCTTTTCTTGACAAAACTCTGCCTCAAGTTGGTTTAGATCGTTATTTCTTTCCTTAAGATGATCTGTCAATATATTCTCTCTCATTTTTTATTCTTCCTTTTGTTATTCTATGTTGGTTTCCAAATACTTCTTTTGATATTCAATATTTTCTTCGATCTTTCTGGCTTCTTCTAGCTGAGTTGTTAGGTTCTTGATGACCTGTTGGGATTCTTCAAAAATGTCAACACTTTCCTTTTGTTTCATCAATTATTTCTTGAGTGACTTTTTTTCTTTTCATAGTTCATCTAAAGCACTAATCAATCTTTCTTCATAATTGTCTTCCTTTTCAATTAGTTTTTATATATCATTTCCTTCATGGCATTCTATTTCAAGATGTCTGTGTTTTTCATAATTAAAGAAAAACAACATACCTCTAGTGATTATGTACTCTTCATCTTCTGAATCTATTTGACATGGTGAACATAATTCTTCTTGATCTGTATCTGCATATTCTTTGGCATTTTATGAATCTGCGATGGGTGAAGAATATATGCCATGTAACTTATCCCAAAGTTCTTTGGCTGATGAAAATTTACCAACCTTTTCTCTTACCGGATTAGGTAATCCTTCCCAGATGAAATCCATTTCTATTTTTTTATTCTTCTTTAATTCCTTCTTGGTTGCAGTCTTTTCACTTTTTGAACTATCATATCTTGTAAGAACTGATAACCAAATATAATTTCCCTGTGCCTGTAAAAATAATTTCATCCTTTTGCTCCACATCTCATACTTAAAACTATTCTGACCATTAAACATTGGTACTCCATTCTCAGAATAATCCATGATCTCCTTCCAGTGGTTAAATTGTTTCTTGAAGGACCCAACTCTAATACCAATTGTTGGATTACTGAGAGCGGGGATGAATCAGTAATAGAGAAATTTAATCCCTTTTCACCAAAAAATGCAAGTGTTATATCAATGTAGCATTATCATACAATAGTTGTAGAGTAAATAAACAATGAACAAATGAACAATCACACACATACACAATACACAATACACAAGTGTTTTATGTGGAAACCCAAAGTGGGAGAAAACCACATAATTCTTTTTCTTATATGTCTTTAAGAATTACATTCATTGGAAGCACCAACTTCCATTGTTTTCCAGCTGCAACTGGAAGGAGGCTCCAACCCCCTAGTTTCTCAAGCTACAACCTGAGGGAAGCTCCAACTCCCCAATTCTATGGCTACAACTAGAAGAAGGCTACAACCCCCTATGTTCTCAGACTACAATCGGAAGGTGGCTATAAACACTTGTCCTTTCCCCATCGAACCTCCATGATGTATAAGTAGAATGATGGAACCACTATCACACTATCACTGTGAGATATATCGTTGTAAACCTGTACCAATCAACCTGCACCAAACAACCTGTACCAATAACCTGAACCATGCATCAACCATGCATCAACATGTACCTCAACCTGTAATCAACCTGTACCATAAAAAAGTGCATCAACCATGCACCAACCTATACCTCAACCTGTACCATGAACAAGTGCATCAACCATGCACCAAACCTATACAAATAACCTGTCACAACAACCTGTCCAAACAATGTATCACAATAAATGTTTCTTCAATCTTATCAACCAAATCATATCTACTCACCAAGATCAATCACCAAGATAACTCTCAAACATGTGAATCAACCAAGCATAACAAAACAACTCATAATCATCACTAAGATCAATATGTGCTTCTAATAATATACCAATACAAGTATGGTACATCATCCATAAACCATGTGTCAACAATACTACTAACAAGTGCCTCCAACCATGTACCAAGTTTGTACCAATCATGTATCAACTACTCATGAACTATGACTCATCAAGATGTACCAACATCATCAACTATACACCTCATGTATGTGCCAACTCATCAACTACTTGTCTCAACCATGTACCCAACATGTACCTCAACCATATACCAAAGACATACACCAATATAACCATAAAAAATTCATCACTCTATCCATAAACCAAATACCATAAACCCTTACATAACACCATGTGCCACAACCTCACTGTTATGTAGCCTCAAGCTAAACCTGTTAGACAACTGACAGGGGGGGGGGTGAATCAGTTGTTACCATGCTTAAACAATTATGGTTCTTTTAAACTCTTTGTAGAGACACTGAATGATGATCACAATAATGCAGGGAAATAAACAATGGCACTTTCAGCATCATTCACATATATGAGAAACA
>ML800237.1:217554-259836 GCA_009831015.1 Picea engelmannii | reverse complement strand
ATATAAATCTTTGCTACTGAAACTTATTACAGTGATATGATGTTCAACAATGGCTTACCAGACTCATCACTGTTCTGCTACATTTCGTTGCTCTGTCTGCCTCATTGCCTTTCTGTACACATCACTTGCGCTCTCTGTTCTTTCGCTTTTTATGCTCTATGCTCCATGTCCATTCACTGCACAGTTCCTCTTCTGTGCTATTCAGCTGCTGCACTCTCCTCCTTCTTCACACATGAATCACCTTCACCAATAACAACCACAACAAACTCCAACAACAACAACAACCCTATCTCTTCTCTGTACCATGTATTTATAGCTTCTGTGCACCTTGTGCATGCAATGTTCACAATGCCTCTGCATGATGACTCCGCCACATTATCTTCCACCTCTCAAGTGCTCTGTCTGATCATCATCATGACTCTTCAACTTCTCTGGTGGTTCACCTCGTGTGCCCAACATCACTGTATGTTATACTGAGATTCCTCAGCCTCTTTGGCAGTTTGAGACTCTTCCTCTTCTCTGTGACAGTCGAACTCACCTTCTATGTTTCAGTTACAGGCCTCAATGCTCATCAGCTGTCAATCGCCTCCACGAACATCTTCATTCCTCTCAGAGACTCTTCACCTCCTCTGTCAGTCATCCCGAAGTGTCTTCGCATCCTCTGGTAGAAACCATCAATGGTTTCTAGCAGTTTCACTGTGTCTTGCAACAATAGCCCTCAAATCTCCTTCAGGTTAATCTAGGTCGTTGGATGAGCTTTATTAATCTTGCCTTTAAATCGGGTTTTGGCATTTCGGCATTCTTGATGCATTGAGTTCTTTGCCTCTCTATGTCGTGATTCACGAAACTCCGATATGGATTTTGATCAATGATCCAGATCTGATCTCTATTCAACGACTGCGATTAAATCACGATTTCACAGATCGCGAAATCAAGATTTCTCTTGCATTGTTTCTTTGACATTTCCAACACGCGATCCTCGAAACTCCGAAGTGGTGTCCATCTGCTGACGTCACACGTGGATTGACACGTGTTGAATATTTCCACGTGTCACTCTGATTCATGACTTACATGTGCCTGAAATGTTGAATCAGTCTGACACTTGTCATTACCTGGTTGTGCCACGTGTTCCTAGCTAACGTGGTCTGCTGACGTGAGTTAGGTCGACGGTCTAGATGACATCTTGATCTGACTGTTCAGATTCAGTCGAGATTTCACACATCGTGATTTCAGGATTCTTGATGTCAATATTCTTTGACATCTCCAACACTCGATCCTCGAAACCTTGATAGGGAGTCGGATCAACAGTCCACATAACCCCCTGAGATGGACGGTCCTCCTCCTTCCGGGATTTGTGAACCCTCTACTCCTTGCACTTTTAAAGATCGTGCAGGTTTTCCTCGATCCAATGGTGGTACCCTGCGCTCAGATCTGACGCCTCTAACTTCAATTAGCTCTCCGGCTAAGATCGTGGTCCACGTGACCTCCCCCTATATGACCGCAGCCAAACCTCCTCATCGGGGTTTCAGACTTTCCAATGTCGAAACATGTATGTCCTCAGGATTCAGGATCCCTCGAATCCTGACGCACTCTTTACACACTAGCTCTCCTAGATAGGCTCCTGGCCCATATGACTGTTATCCCCATGTCCGCAGTCTTACCACTCGTCGGGGTTTTGAGCTGTTCAATGCCGCAATGAATTGGATCATGGGATTCCTGATATGTGAAACCCCGATGAGTCAACACTCCTTTCAAGATTTCACCTTGGCTTTTCCCGATGGTAAACCTCATACATCTCCTGTCTGATCTGATGGCTGGCAGGATTTCTGAATGAGATCCAACGGCTCTCGATCTCTCCCTTCTATAGGCTTCTCCTAAGCTCCTCTTGGACGTAGAAACCAACGGTCCAGATCTTCTTCTTTAGCCGATCTGACAGTGGCTGTGCTCCCTCCTGAGCTTTGCACACTTTCCTCCCAACCTTGGGAGAATTACAAGTTCTCAAAGGCCTCGATCTTTGTCTTCCTTCTCCTCTGTGAACTCCTGTATCTTGAGATTTGCTGCGCGCGTTCTCCTCGATGCTGTTCCTCCTGAGCTTACGTTGTTCTTGTTTTTCCATCGATGCACACTCTGATCCTGCCATATTCACTGTTGTACTTGCCATCAATGACAAGCATACGCTACCTGTTAAACATTTGCCAACAAAACCAACAACTTCAGCAACGCATTACAATAAAAAGACCAATAACCATATGCCAAATACCAACAACAAAATACCAACTGTATCCCTCAACAAATCTGATATATAAAGCAATATTGAACATCCAATACCATCTCAAGAGATAAACCCTAGCTTACAAAACATACCTCAAACAAGATGTGCCATATCTCTCAAAGATAGATTGCAACCATGTTGTTGCCGTGATTTTTTTGCCACACTTTTTCTACCGTGATTTTTTTGCTGCACATTTTTTGCTGCGATTTTTCTACCGCACTTTTTCTGCCGTACTTTTTTTTGTTGCGATTTTTCTGTCACACTTTTTCTTCCGCACTTTCCCTGCCACACTTTTCTCTATCAATAATACCTGCCCAAATAACCTTTCACAAAATAGATATTCAATGATATTCAATAGGTTCATGTTTGATTAAATGAGAGAGCCTTGCCTCTTATTTATACTTTCATGTAGCATCCCACTTTCCTTATTTTAGGGATTTCTCCATTCACTTTATTATTTAAATAATTTATTTTGCAAACACTTTGACTATTTTGACCTTTTGGGGCTTCTAGATGACTCATGAGGGTTCTCCAACTTCACATGGCCATAACTCTCTAACCGTAAGGAGTTATGTGACGTTCCACATACCACCAGAAATGGCATGAGATGTAATATCCATATAGAATAGTATTACCTTCAAATATATCAAAACACATACCATTATCCATAAAACAAACTTGGTTCCATTACCCAAACCTTTTTGCTACTAGAATTCGCTACCGGTCTTTCTTCAAGGGTTGACATCAATGAAAACCAACCCAATTAATCAATTAATTCAACTTCCATAAATGTGCATTTACGAAAGAGGTCAACTTCTGCATATGCCCATATAGGAAATCCACCTTCAGTAAATGAGCATTTATGGAAGACGACTTCTGTCAATGCGCATTTACAGAAACCCACTTCCGTATATGCACATTTATGGAAGTTGGCTTCCGTATATGGGCATATATTGAAGTGGATTTCATATATGGTCATCTTCCATAAATGCGCATTTATGGAAGCTGATCACTTCCATAAATGCACATATACGAAAGCTCACATATATGGAAGCCGCCTTTCATAAATGCACATTCATGGAAGTTGGCATTTGTAAATGCGTATTAAAGGAAGTTCGATTCTATATATGAACACTTTCATTTTGTATATATGCGCATTTACGAAAGGTGACCACTTCCAAAAATGCACATAAATGGAAGCGCACATATATAAAATCCAACCTCCATAAATACACATATACAAAAGTTGGCTTTCGTAAATGTGCATTTATGAAAGTTGGCTTCCATATATGTGCACTTCCGTATTTGTGCATATACATAATCCAAATTCCATAAATGCGCATTTACGAAAGTGGCTAGCTTCCGTAAATACACATATATGGATGCCTCCTTCCATAAATGTGCATTTATGGAAGCCTCCTTCCATAAATGTGCATTTATGGAAGTGGATTATGTAAATGTGTATTTATGGAAGTTGGCTTCTGGATATGCACATATATAGAAGTGGTTAGCTTATGTAAATGTGTGTTTACGAAAGTTGTCAGCTTCTATAAATGTGCATATATGGAAGCCAACTTCTGTATTTGTGTATATACAAAAACACACATATACAAAAGATGGTTTCTGTATATGCACACATACAAAAGATGACTTACATATATATGCATGCTTACGAAAGGTGGACACGTCCATATATGCACATTTATAGAAAGAGGCTTATGCATATATGCATTTATAGAAGCTTCCTTTCGTATATGAAAATATACGGAAGCATGGACATAAAAAATGTGCATCATAAATATGATTACTATATTAAGTAAAGTTTGTCCCCTTTCCCCTTTTCTTTTTCTTATTATAACAAAAGAACTCAAAACACTCATGATGGAGGCTAGGAGAAATGGAACTATCCAAAGTATGAAAGTCTCCTCTCATGAAACTATCTCCCATCTCTTGTTTGTGGATGGTGTCCTTTTTTTTTAGGGGAGAAGACCCTGATCTTTAAGCTTTGCAAGGTGTGATCAAGATTTATTTCAAATCCACTGGCATGATGGTTTATTTTGACAAATATTTCCCTTATTATAGCTCTATCCCTAACAATGTTCTTCAATTGATCATGAGTAATCTTCCATTTCAGTTGAAGGGTATGGAGAATGATTTCAAGTATTTAGGGTTTCATATAAAACCTGATTGCTATAGATATATAGATTGGATCTGGCTAGTCAAAAAGGTGGAATAATGCCTTGTCTCGTGGGGGTAGGATTGTCCTTTTAAAAGATGTAATCAAAAGTATACCCTTTTACTAGGCTTCAATCACCTCTATTCCTAAAGGTGTTTTGAATAAAATAAGGAAGCTCAACTTTCAATTCATATGGTTCAAATCATGTTGTACAAGAGGAATTCCATCGGTCAAGTGGGAGAAGGTGGAGCTACCCAAGGACTAGGGTGGTTGGGGTCTTAATTTTTTTTTCATTTTTGGATAGTCTCTTGCTACAAGAATCCTATAGTGCCTTTCAATGAGCAAATTGTTGTGGGGAAGAGTTCTCAAATCTAAGTGATTTAATGGCCTCCATGTGGAGTGTTGGTTTAGAATTCATATCAAATATTCCAAATGATCTATCATTTAGAAAGCCCTGGTATCTTGCGAATATAATAAGAGTGTTGATTTCTAGATTACATATGGACATAATTGTCCAGATCCATCTTTGGAAAGTGACACTGTTCAACTTTTTGTTATTATTTAAAATAAATAGTCCATCAACTCCATCTTATAGTAGTCAGTCAAAAGTTTCTTGAGTTAAAATTAGCTTAACCCTAGTTTTGCATTACATTTTTATTATATGTTTAAATTAGTTTGGTTATGAATTTTGAATTGTAGTGGTTTGAATATTTATAATGGTTAGAAGTGTGTTTTTCCCAAAACGTTATATGTTTCATATATAAAATTTTGTAAATTTAAATTATCAAATTTTGAAAATAATTTTTTTTTATATATTAATGTAATATACCCACCTCGATATTCTCTAGAGTTGAGGTGATTTTTCTGAGTTTAAGGAGGGATTGCCACTGTGGTATTTCTTCAAACAGTTTGTATACCAGTTGTTGTAGGTGCAATTTTTATATATTTTTTCAATGAAGAGACCTCTTAACAATTTGTAAGTAATTTCCAATAATGACAATCATTGAATATGTTACTGTAAAGAAAATCACTAGAAGTAGTGGCTACTCATTTTATTAAAATCAAGAAAATCATACATAGACTGCCCCAGAACGTGCATAAAGAAAATTTGAATGACAGTTTCAGTTTATATCATCAACAAAAAAATATACCAGGTTGTAATAATTAGATAGAACCTGGAACTTGTAGACTGAGGTGACAACCCTGTAGCGAGCTAGATATAGTAGAAATCAACAAAAACAATATACTTTATGGGCTGTAAAGCAATCCTTCAAACAACAGATAATGGTCCCCAGTTCTTGCTAGATTCCTCACACTAATTCCTTCAGAAAATTACCTTACCTCCCAAATTTCGACCCCTTATAGATGTCTACACATTCATTGTCAATCAAGATGACATATGACTACTTGGTGCGCCCAAAAATATAGAATACTTGGGTCTCAACAGATGTATGGATAACAACGAATATGTTTGTCCTCTCTGCCAATGGGTGCATTCCAGTTAGTTCTCTTTATAAAACTAATAGGTAGCTCGATTCCACATAAGAGTACTTTAGAAAAACACCATTCTATATTCTCTAATCAATGAAACTCACCTCCTTTATTATGGCAGAAATATCTTATCTGTTTGCAACCATGAAAGCACCCAGGTTATAATAAGCTCGACCTTGAGGTCAAGAACACCATCATCAATCAATAACAGACCCATGAAAATGAAGGTGGACACAGTCTGGAGAGGAATAACACTGCCACACAATAAACTCATCCTGTGAATAATAAATTGATCCCATAGTGAATAACTTAGCAACCACTAAAATGTCTTAGCAAACTCCACAAATTGATTTCTGAAAATGATAGTCTTCTTATCAATGAAACCCACTGATGAAATCTGAGGTGATCTTGTTTTCAGATCTGATTGGGGTGTATAATTTCAACACCAAAACCAGAGATAAGCACAAAGGGTTTCCAAAACCATAGACTCTCTTCTCAAGAGCTCTCAAATCTATTTTCCAAATGAGCAATTGCAAAAATGAGGGGTGCCTCCTCATTTCCCATATTTTGTTTCTCCATTGAGTTATTTCCCACTCACTTTACTTTTAATTTTATTTTTAAAGTCACTTTATGCTTGAACACTTTATAATTTTTAAGTGACTTCATTTTCCTAAGACCCATGTCCCCCCTTTTCCCTTTTTCATTTTATAAAGTTATTTCCTAGGAAAAATTTGAGTTCCCTAGGTAACTTTTTCGACTTAGCCTACGGGAACCAATTTAGGCTAACATAACCACTCCTTATGCCTCCTAGGCCAATGGGGACATTACAATCCTCCCCGCCTGAGATTGCTTGTCCTCTACCAATTTTAATCCAGGATGTTGCAATATCATCTCTCCTTCCCAAGTAGCATCCTCGATAGACAATTTTTTCCATTTGATCAGGTACTCTTTGATGCTCTTGTTCCTAAATTTTCGCTCTCTGGTCTCCAACACCTCCTCTCGAATTATTATCAACTTCCCCTCCTCATTCAATGGTGGTAGCTCTGTAGAGGTGACAACATGTGTTACCCATGATTTTGGTCATCATGATGATGTATTGATGATGGTGTACTCAGGCTCTTCATAAGAACTTTCTCCTGAGAAAAGTTACTGTCTTCTCTTTCCAGAAATATCATTTTTGAAGTAGGTTCGCAGGCTACTAATACATTTGCCTGCGAGAATGCATGATTCTCGCAGGATGCCTTAAGCCAGGGTGCGAGAAGTTCGCACAGTGTTGAACTGCTAGAGTGCGAACTCTTTCTAAAGCAAGGAAAAAGATGAATTCTTGATGCTTCCAGAAGGGAATCTTCTAGAAGGATGAGATGGCATTCAAATGGTTATCCTAGTACTGGATTCCCTGATATTTTGGGATCATTCTTATCCAAGTAACTAATTCATTCTCTCCTATATATTGAGGGAATTCTCATGGAAAAGGTTAAGCAAGCAAGGTTAAGCAAGATTCATTGGAGAATTGGTGAAAGAATTGTGTGAAGGACTGAAGCTACAACAACTTGGAGACTCCAGCAAGTTCATCCAAAGGAGTTGATCTTCTTCATGCAAGTGAGCAAGTGCATGTGGATCAGACTGTTGATTGTCCCCCCTGGCTTTATTGTTGTTGGTGGTAACCTTAGTGGCCTATCTTTCTAGGTTCTTTACCTGAGGTGACTGTGGAGGGGCAAGTCTTCACGGTACCTAGAATCGACATTGGCCAAACTCACTCAGGATCCTTGGAGGGTATACCCATGATTATGTGTGGGAGCTTGCACCAGGGCATAAGTTCATTAAGTAGGTCGTCAACGTAACTTTTCCACCCGCTCTATCTCAGCCCCTTCTTACTTTGTTCCCGCGACGTTGGATTTCATCACCAACTAGTGTGCTCATTGTGAGAAGGTTTTGTTTGTTTGTTTGATTGCTTCCTAAATTTTTAGCGTGTGCTGTTTGTTTTCCCTAGCAGACTCTAGGTTGGATTTATTTAATGGCGTCAGTTCCCGGAATGACCAATGAAGGAACCCCTGTTCCAGGGGAACCTTTTATTTTTCCTTCCTATGGAAACATCGGTCCTCCTCACATTGCTACTTTGAGCCTTTCAGGTCTCACGATTGGATTACCGGTATGGTTGTTTTCCACTCAGGTAATCCCGAATGCAGTTAGTGATTCAGTCACAAGTGGTTCCCCCCAAGAACATCAACCTCATGTTGATCCTTCACCTTCTTCACTAGTAAGGTCTTCCTTTTCTTATAATTTTTTTTTTTTTTTAATTTTTAATATATAAAAATAAAAACTTGGTGATTTGGCCTTTCCTTTAGTTGGTCCTTGGACACTATGACAAATAGGATATGGGCATTCTGTTCAAATTGACGAAGACCCATAGTTGGGGGTAGGAGATGAATTTTGGTTTTCTAATTCATTATTTTAGGCCCTGCATTCTCAAAACATCTTCTTTTAAAATAGTGTTAGAGCATAGGTGTCTTAGGCCCGCAGTAGAGCAAGATGGAGGTCAACCACCTCGTTGGGCATGTTTGAAGTAGAGGCTAGGGAATGGGATAGATATACCGGTCTATTGGCTTGCAATTACATATTCCTCCAGGATGAGCTGCCATACAAATTTTGCTAGTCAAAGAACCCCAAGTCAGGTGAATTTACAACCAATTTGAATTATAAAGCTTGGTTCGAGTCCTGACTCCCTGGGGTCAAAAAATCCTGGTGGGGTCCTCTCTGGAAATTTCTCGCCCCTTTAAAAAATAAGATTACCCTCTGGTGTTCCTTGCATAACAAACTCCTAACTTGGGAACTAGGTCACAAAAGAGGCTTGGTGAGTCCTAGCTGGTGTATTTTTTGTAAGTGTCATGAAGAAACATCTTCTCACATTTTCGTTGAATGGGTGTATGCAACTACAGTTTATAGGATTGTTCAGGAAGAGCTAAAGCCATATTATTCATGGTCAAAAATTGGCTTAGAATATTGTCTAAAATATTGGCTGGCAGATATGGCAGTTAAGAGGTTTGCACAAAAGCCAATCTTTCTGGTTTCCAACATCTGGTGGCCTCGAAACTCTATCATTTTTAAAGATAAAAATATTCCTCCTGAAGTTACAGCTAGGATAATTTTGAACCTTTCAAAAGAGTTTATGAATGAACTAAAGATCAAGGATCCTAAACATCCTTCCATGCATGAGTTGGATTTTGGAAACCCTTAGGGATTCTTTGATGGAGCCTGTCAAGGTCACCCTAGTGTATGCAGGGTTGGGGTTGTGCTCTATCTTCAACATATTCACTTCATCCATGTTAATTATGCCCTAGGAAGGGGAACTAATAACAAGGAAAAATTTGCAGCTCTCTATACCCTGTTGGAGGTGGCATAAAAAAAAGGAGTCTTGAAGATTCAAATAATGGGATATTTAAAGTTGGTAATTGATTGGGATCTCCATAAGGCATCTGTGAAAAATGTTTAGTTGTATCCTTTATTGTGGGACATTTCTAGCACTCTTCTCTCATTCGAATGGCTCTCATTTAGTCACATCTACAGAGAAACGAATGAAAAACACGACTCACTATCCAAGGGTGATTTTTCCTTACTAGTGGGGGCATTTGGTTACTATGAGTTCCTTAATAATGGAGAAACAAAATCTATGGAGTTTCGCCTCTAGCTGTTGCAATGGTCTTTCCTTTTGTTTAAAGCGCATATAGGCAGTATTTTATAGTTATGTAATTTTGTTTGGACTAAATAACAATGAATATGTACTGGTTGCCTAAGAAAAACTCTGTTGCTTTTGTAAGACGTTTGGTTGCAGAGTGCATAAAAGCACCATAAGTCCGGTATTTTTGGAGGCTAGGAGCATGTATATTCACCCTTCATCAATATCAATATATATATATATATATATATATATAATCAATGAAGAACAAAGATATAATCAATATACTAACCTCCTCCATGAAGATTTCATGTCCAGTGGCCTCCATCAAGCCATAACAAGTCTGTCTGCAACTCAAGCATCTGTGAGGGTCACATGAACCAGGATGGGAACACCTAGTCTATCCATGTGGCCTCTCCTAGCTAGATTCTACTACAAGGCTTGAAGGCCCAACCCCTCCCCTAATATCACCTTAAGGTCCCTCCTAATGGGATAAATCTATGAATGTGTTATTTTTCTAACCAATGTATTTAGATAATTATGCTTTCTACTATGGGAGGATGCTAGGCAAGGGGGTCGGGCCTCCACCTAGGACAATGAGGACCCTACAATCACAACACAAAAATAAGGGTTTATTTTTTAACCATCTTATAGTTAGAAAAAATGAATAAGTCATCTAGTTGTTTACTCCCAAAAAGTAAATACTATTGTTCAATCGAAATCTTTTGTGATAAATCCACTTTTTTCTTGATATCCACCACATATCAGAAGACTTCACCCATAAAAGTAAGGAATTCCGAGAAAGAGACTTTATCATTATCTGGAAATTTATCTTGGTTACATGGACTTTACCCACCACTTGACCAAACAACTTGTATTCAAGAGAAGAAGCCTCTACTAATCTTATGCACTTCTAACCTCCAATGCCAAACAACAATTTAACAAAACGTTGATGAACAAACATTTTATTAAAGACTTGGGATACAATCTTATTAACCCTGGATTCCAAAGAAAAACAAATCAACGAATACTTGGCATGCGATCTTTGCTATCATGATATTTCTGGTAATGAGACAAAAACATCAAAATTTTCTTCAAACAACTAGAGAATAATAATTCCGTCAAACACTTTTCCATTAGCCTCTGTAACTTTGGTACCCAATGCATTGTCAAAATTTGAAGTATCTAGCATTGAAGCCTTCTTGGTGATGCTTTCTAAATTATTCTCCCTATCATGGATATTGTTTTTCGCCATACGTAGTGATTCCTCTCATATGAAATTAGCGACTACTTCCTTCTCAAGCCAATGATACCCCAACTAGTGCCCTGTGTTTTGAGCACTATTGACCCTTTGTCTTGATTGATACCTTATGATCAATTCACCCCTACATTTCTACCCAACACTTTGTTTTCCTCTTCCTGAAACATGCTTGTGAAGTAATGTCCACCTCCCCCTTTTCCATTACGAACTCCTCTAAGCACAATTTATTCCTTCCATATGCTACCATTATTACAAACATGCAAAGAGAAACAAGTATGATTGTGCACGTTGTTGTTGTAGTTTGAAACTGCCAAACCTTAAAACAAATGCTCTCTCCCAACTAGTAATATAATTATATCAATCATTCATCTTGTTTTTCATAAATATCTAAAATTGTGGAAATATCGCATTTTAGAAATATTCTTTTATTTTTAAACATGTATAATATAATAAACCATGTTTTATTTGGGTGAAATAACTGAAGAAACTTATAAAATTTGTTTCTCATCCATCTTCATAACTTATACATAATTGCCATATACATATATTGAAAGCCATAAGTGTAATATAACATGTATTATAAATTCTGAGCCCATTGCAATTACATTATATTCATAGAATATGCCTTCTTTCACATGCCTTCTTTCACTTACATACATTATTTTGACTATCTTGATTAACATTGTAGCAATCCATTAGTAACTATTTCCTTCAATTATTATGTTCTTTATATTTTAATCTCTTACCATCTTTTCTGGCTTTCTTTGTATATAAGTTCACCCAATATTTTATAATATAACACATTACAATGTAATGTGTTATAATATAAGACATTACAATATTGGATATGTTTATTAAAAAATAGAGTTGAATTTTAAAATATGTTTATTTAATTATTACTAAGATATTTTAATAATGTATGATATGTTTTTTTAAAAATAAGGTTAGAGTTTCAAAATAAATTTAGTTTGTAATTTGATGGTTTCCATCATTCAATAAACTTATTTTAATTTATTCTTTAATTTTTATGATAAATTATGTTAAAATTTCAATTATATTTTATGGTTGAAATGCTCTATAACAATTAATTTCATCATTATTAATAAACAAGTATTTTATGATTCTTTATTTGTTTGTGACTGGTCTTAATTTATCTATAAGATTTTCATTTTCTTTTATCTTTCATTTATTTCTAAGATTTTCATTCTCTTTTATTTTTTTCTATGTTTTTGACTTTTTATATTATTACTAGAGTAAAGTAAATTTATAGACACATTGGGTAAAAGGGTTTTATAAAAATGTATCATTCTTCTATTTAGTTATTAGATACCAAGAAATCCAATACTTTTTATTAAACACATTAAAATTTTCACATATATATATGGATGTATGTATAGCTTTCTTTAATAAGTTATGGTTATTTAAAAGTGATGGTTTATAAAATTATTTACAAGTAAATCTTATATATGAAAATGGTTAAATTCATCATAACTTAACTTATATTGAGGATAGTGATCATTGATGGTTATTTGTAAATATAGGTTTACTCATCACCACTATTCAAGAAAAACCATACCACTTGAAATGAGAGGCTAATGGTCCCATAACCTATTTCCTTACATAAGAGGAAGACAAATTCTTCCTCATATTCCTAAATAATATCCACAAGAACGTAATATCTCTTCTCGTCATTGTTGTAACTACTTTCATTAAAATCATAAATTTTTTAATAACATTTAACCTCAACTCTCATTGTACTTCCAAACAAATCATAAAGAAAAAATATTTTTCAAAATACAAATAGGAATATGATAACCAAATAATAACTACAAATCAAAGTAATTCAAAGCACTATTAACATAGATAAAATTCCCACAATTCGAAGTGATACAAGACACTATTTACATAGATAGAATTTCATAATACTCATATTCGTTGTCTCCAAGTCCCCCTCTAATATTCACACAAATGTTCCCATGGAAAGCCTTAGCACTGAATTGCTTTGAATACACCAGAAGGCTGTCTTTATCAACCTATAAGCCTCCTCGAAATCCTCTTCCCTTTTCAATTCCAATCCACTCTTATCAATTATTCCATTTTATATTGCATGGCTTTGTTAAAAGCAATGGAAGGAAAATCCCAGTTGTATTATTCTTCAATTACTTTCCTTTATTCTTCCTTGAAGTTAATTTAATTTCTTAGTCCATTGTGGAGAAAAAATAGGATCCGGCTCTTCGTTGTTTTCTCGGATTAAGTCTTTTTAATCAGCTTGTCCATGGTTAAGTTTAGGCTCATGTTCTCAACTCAAGTGGTCAAATTTAACCGAGGTAAGGAAGATGAAAACTGACAAGCGTCACCTTATGATTTAAATAAATAAATAAAATTCCAGAACTTTATGGTTCGTAATCTTATGATTTAAATAAATAAATAAAAATTCCAGAACTTTATTGTTTTTAATGTTCCCATAAGTCAAGCGAAGTCGCTCAATGTGGAATATGGATCCGATGAGCGGCACAACTCCCTCATTTTCATGGATTTTGAATGGAGTAAGTTAAAATGATGTCTACAACCAGGCGATTGAGCCGAACCAGGCGAACCAGACGAAAAAGGACTCCCTCCTACCTTTACCCGCTGATCTCTTGACCCTACCGTTGCCACCTTTAACTTCCTGCGCTGGTGTTTATCGGGTTTTCAGCTTGTTAGAGGTTGCTTTCGCTGCGACTGGCTTCGCCTTTGTCCCATTGTCCGCCGTTTGTCCCTTGGTCCAGAACCGAACCCGGACTAGCTTCGGTTTTACATTTTCATCCTGACGGTTTCTCTTTCTACCGTAACTCACCAAAAACATTATCTGTTTTTACCAGATGAGTTCTGGACCCCTCCGTTTTTGGCCACTACCTTTAACTTGCTAGACCAGTTGTTGGGTTTTTTTCAGCCTTATAGAGGTCGCTTTCGCTTTGACTGCCTCTTGCCTTTTGTCCCTTAGTCCAGCACTGACCAAGGACCGGCTTCTGTTTTCAGTCTCTTCCTGCCGACTACTCCTTTTTTACTCACTAAACTATTTGGTATCGGGCTCACAGTTTTATATAAAAATCTACTGCGCTGGGGTAGGCTTGCGCCTTTTGTCCCATTATCCAGACACTGATCACGGACCTGTTACAGCTTTCCCAGTCACCCCGTCGGTCCCCACTACTGGCCAGCTTTCGTCCTGTCACTCTGCCTTGATCCAAGTGGACACAAGGTTGGTCGCCTAGTTTTTATGGATTCACTGACAAACCTATTGATGAAGCCTTCCCACGAACTCATCTGGAAACAGGAGGGTCTATTTGACAAAGTGGACTCACTTGAATCCAGAAAGCAGCCCTTTCCCGCCAAGTCTTCCATTTCAAAATCCCTTTTAGCTTCTGCCGTTTTACCAGTAGATCTAGTTTCTCCCACACTGACAGCAACCAGTGTTCCGAACAACGCTCTACCTTCATCTGGGAGCCTCCTCCCTGCTACAAACCCCTCCATCTTACGTGCTCGCCCCTCCATCCAGGCCGCTCACAAAGACCCCATCCCTGTTCATAGAGCTTCCCTCGGTCGAAAGGTGTGGAAATCAAAAAAAAAAAATAACACGACTGGTGTTGGGTGACGGTGTAGGCTTTGAAAACCCGTGCAAGATGTCTACCTGTTCGTTGGTGGGTCGGGTCTCCTACAAGAGCTTGAGCACCCAGCCTCTGGATGACTGGATAAGTTTAAACTGGTTGCCTCTCTTATGCTACTCTCCAGAAGTTCTCTATCTTAAAAAAGGTTGGCTGGGGTTCCATTGCAAATCGCCCGAGGATGCTACTTTGCTACTTTCCACCTTGTGGGCATACGATGGTAGCAGCCTCATGCTCAAGCGCTGGAGGCTGGCTTTCAATCCGGAAACTGACTTCTTCCAACTCAGACATTTTTGGGTGCTTCTCTCAGGCCTCCCACTTCACCTCTGGAATGAAGATGCCATCAGAGCTATAGGTGACTCCCTTGGCAAGTTTATAGCTCTCGACTCACAGTCTTTAGCGGGCCCCTCGAGGAAAATGGGAAGAGTTCTGGTGAAAATGGACATATTTGCAGGGCTGCCGGAAACCTTGGAGATCATTTGGACAAGGCAGAAACTTCTACAGACGCTGGACTACCTCGGGCTCCCATTTCGCTGCAACCTTTGCTGTGAAACTGGCCACCTTCGCTGATCTTGCCCTGGTAAGTCATCTTTTGACCATTCTGAAGAAGTGGACCTTCTCCTTAACCCCCCAGATTACATGGAACCTGACCCTTCCCTTGCCTACCTGGATTCGCCTCCATCTCCTCCCTCCCCTTCTGCACCAGGACAAGCTGAATCACAACTGCTCAAACTGAACCAGATCTGCCCTTCTCTTTTCAAATCTCTTTCAGCGGCTGAAAAGGACTCCATTCTTAGTTTCCACTGGCTATCTCCCCACGTTATAGCTTCGTCCCCTCCCCGAGAAGCTGCGTTGCTCCCTTCACCCGCCATTTCCGCCCCCTCATCTCTCTGTCTTCCTCCGGATTCTGCTACCTATCCCTGTCTCCTCCCCTTCCCTCCTCCCCCCTCCACCTTCGCTTCCGGACAGGCAGCCAACCTCTCCTCCCTTCTCTATGGAACCAGAAGCTTTTCCGTTGGTGCTCCTAGGGTATAGACAGTTAGACGACGTGGATTCAAATCTCTTGGACGCACTGACCCCATCAACTTCCTCCACCTTATTGCCGGAAAACACTCCGCAACTATCTATTTATCGGGGAAAAGAACTCATTCTCCCAGATGCAGAGGTTGGAAGCTCTACCTCTCAACACCACCCGGAAAAAGCTGTTAAAGCCTTTGCTTGGTTGAGAGGCATTGGTACATAACTCTCCCCTCTCCAGACGTGAAGCTCCAGAAAACAAAAGGAGCTTCTGAACTCTGTGCAAAACACTTCTGACTTCCCTACACAGGAAGGTAAGGCCCTTAGAGCATTGAAGGCCTTGGCACGTTCAAAGTAATGATAATGCTCTCCCTTAATATTCGAGGGATCAGAGGCACCCTCAAGGCTGCTTCTTTCCAAAGGCTCCTGGAGCATTCGAAGCCTGATGTTATCTTTTTACAAGAAACCCTCACTGCTGATCATACCTCCGGAGATTTTGTGTTTCAATTTCTCCCTTCTTGGTTCACTGTGGCGGTAAGTTCCATTGGTAATTCCGGAGGCTTGCTAGTGGCATGGGATCCCAGTCTCTTCGATATGAGACCCTTCCTGACAAGTGGCGGCATTCTACTGTTAGGTTGCTGCTTAGCTACTACTCAGGAGATGGCATTTCTCAACATTTATGTCCCCTGCTCAGACAGAAAGCGCTTCTGGTCGCTCCTGGCAGATAGAGGCCTCCTTTCCCTACCAAATCTCATTATAGGAGGAGATCTTAATATCATCTTATCAGCAGAAGAAAATTGGGGAGGTTCCTACGTGCCGGGCTCTTCTGAAATTTTTTATAGAGAGCTCTTTGCCTCTAACAATTTGACTGATATTCTGCCGACCCGTCTGGTCCCTACATGGCGAAACGGTCGCTCTGGACCCGATGCCATAGCCAAAAGATTGGATCGATTTCTTGTTGCTGACGGCTATTTGTCTTCCTCCGGATTGCCATCCTCGTGGGTGGAGCACCCCTTCTTCTCCGACCATGCTCCTATTCTCCTCAAGCTGAGACCTCCAACTATACTATGCACGCCTCCGTTCAAATTTAACCATCATTGGCTCTTGGCTGCCGACTACACGGCTATTGTCCTATCGGTCTGGAGGGATCCCTGTTTTCTTACTGAAGAAAACGCTCAGCTGCGCCTAGTGTGGAAACTGAAAGTCTTAAAATCCAAATCAAAGTCATGGTACCATGCAAAAAGAAAAGTTGATCAGTCCCGTCTTGTTTCGCTGGAGTCTGGAATTACACACTACATTCAAAAGTCGACCACTACCGCTTTAACAGAGGAGGAGGCAGCCAGTCAAAAGCTGCTTGAATCACATAGAAACTTCATTCTATGCTCTGAAGAAAACGCTTGGAGGCTCCGTAGCCGCGCAACTTGGCTAAAAAGTCGTGATTCCAATACAAAATTCTTCCATAAAGTAGCGAGCTTCAACAAGAATAAAAAGATCATTTGGTCTATCAAAAACAACAGGGAGGAAGTTTTCCGTGGGCAGGATGCGATAAAGGAAGAGGCTGCCTCATATTTCAAACACCTATACAAAGCCTCCAGCAACCACAACCTCCTGGAAAAGTGCTCCTCAGCCAGCCTTTTCCCATCGATAGTCTCAGCAGAGGAAGCTTCCGATCTCTACAAACCTGTTACTCTTTCTGAGCTAAAGGACATACTGCTTCACTTCAAGAAAGAGAGGAGCCCTGGTCCTGATGGCTGGACGTCAGAATTCTTCATCCATTTTTTTGACCTCGTAGGAGAGGATCTCCTCCAGATGGTAGAAGACACTCATATCAAAGGTAAGATACACGGAAGCCTTAATTCCACCTTCCTGGTCTTGATTCCGAAAGAGAACTCGCTCTCCTTCAGCGATTACCGACCGATCTCCCTGTGCAACCTCATCTACAAGGTAATCTCCAAAGTGATCTCAAACATAATCAATCCTTTCCTTGAAAGGTGCGTCTCAGCGGAACAACTGGGATTCTTGAAAGGCCGAAGAATCCAAGATGCTATTGGAGTAGCCCACGAATGCATCCATGGCATCAAGCAGAAAAATTTAAAGGCGTTGGTTATGAAATTAGACCTCAAAAAAGCTTTTGATAGCATTGATTGGGAGTACTTAAGATTAATTTTACACTCTGTTGGGTTTGGAGACAAGTTCATTCTTTGGATTCTCTCCTGTGTTACCAGTGCCAACTTCGCGGTAATGATCAATGGAGAGCCATCTAGCTTCTTCAAGAGTGAAAGGGGGCTCCGTCAGGGATGACCTCTCTCCCCCTATCTTTTTATCTTGATCATGGAAGGTCTTAGCCTTCTTCTCTCCAAAAACTACTCGGATCACCATATTTCTGGCTTAAAGGTCTCAAATTGCATAAAAATCGTCCATCTCATGTTTGTGGACGATGTCCTTCTCCTTTCGAATGCCGACCTTGCGGAATGGTTAGTCATACAAGAAGTGCTCCAGCTCTTCTGCTATGTTTCGGGTTTATCCATCAACTTTTCCAAATCCTTCGTCCATTATTGGGGTCTATCTAATGCAGAACTCCTCCTCCTCAAGGACTCCATCCCTCTTTCCTTTATTAATCTGAGCGAAGGCTTCACTTACCTTGGATTCCAGCTGAAATTGGGAACCTCTACATCTAACGACTGACGCTGGCTAGTGGCTCTGTTTGAAAAAAGAATCGGCTTCTGGTGCAATAAGTGGCTGTCTTTGGGTGGCCGCTACATCCTGGTAAAGTCGGTACTGGAGAGCCTCGCCGTATACTAGATGTCTCTGGAGCAGATCCCAAATAGGATTATTAATATTCTGCGAAGGCTCTCTTTTAATTTTCTGTGGAATGACCAGCAGGCAATCACCGTTTTCATCTTTGCTGTTGGCAAGACCTGTCTAAACCTCGGACGATAGGGGGTTGGGGGCTAAAGAATCTCTCCACCTTTAACTCAGCCCTCCTGGCTAGTTCCTTCTGGAGAGCTGTCACCCACAATAGTATTTGGAACCGCATTATCAAAGATAAATATTTGGGCTCCCTACCGTTCCTCGACTGGCTCAGAAAGCCAACGCTCCTACAGAAGTGGGCGTCTCCCTTTTGGAAAGGACTGGTCGCGTCCTCCCAGGTGATTCTCCACTGGCTACGGTGGAAAACCGGCTCTGAAAAAGAAATTCGAGTAGGCAGAGATAAGATGCTCGGGATGGGGGACCTGTCGATTCTCTCACCAAATCTGAGCTCGCGGCTCGCGTCCTTGCATTGCACGTTTCTTGCTCAGATCAATATTCCGACTGGTGCCCTCCCTCTTCCTGACTGTTGGTTGGGCAGTGGAGCCCTGTTCTTGGAAGGATCGACTCCCATTGAATGGAATCGTTTCACATTTTCCCTCAAAAGTGACGGTATCTCCCTCTTTGATCAATTGGATACTCTTCTTTGGGCCAGGGGGGATGCCATGGGCTCCATTACGGTAAAAAACATATATGCTGCTTACCTCCATCAGCTGAGACTTGAAGCGGACAACTCGTGGTTTTATCAGATTTGGAAGTGGGAGGTCCTGCTCAAACTTAAGCTATTTACCTGGCTCGCGGGAAAAGGGAAAATCCTTTCCTGGAACGTGCTTAGATGCAGAGGTTGGGAGGGCCCTGACATTTGTCTTCTCTGCAACCTAGCTTCTGAGGATTTACACCACTTATTGGTTCACTGTGTTTTTACGAAGGAGGTTTGGAAACGTTTGATCGAGTCTTTTTCTCTTACTGTTTCCTGGAGTGGTACCACCCTTTCAGACTGTTTATCATTATGGTCCTCTCAAAAATCCGCTTCTCCGAGTTTGGCGGTCCATGTCTGCTGGTAGATTTGGACAAAACGGAACAAAGCGATCTTTGAAGATCGCCCTCCTTGCTTGACAACGGTTATTCACAGAGTTATGGCCACCTTCCATTGGCAACCTTCTTCGGTTAAGTCCTTCCCTCACAAAGTTTGTGATTTTAATTTGAGAGAAGGATACACTCTTGCTTGTTTCGACGGAGCTGCAATGTCCACTGGATTATGTTGCGGGGTTGGAGGTTTCTTCAAATCTCATTTGAAGAGGATCACTAAGTGGTTTTTAAACTGCGAGGTGGGTACTAATACAAAAGCTGAACTCTTGGGATTATGGGCTTCCCTCACCTTAGCCTCTTTTTGGTCCATCAATCACATTCTAGTTCTTGGTGACTCGAGAGTCATTATAGACTGGATAAACCAAAAATGCAAGCTACATTCGGTCCATATCGAAGCCTGGAAGGAAAAAACGCTGGATCTCTCCAAACTCTTCACCGACATCAATTTCCGGCACATATCCAGAACACACAATAAGGAGGCGGATGCTCTCTCAAAGAGGGCCCTAAACGAAGAGGTAGGGAGACTCTCGGTCTACCATTGTGATAACGATATTGAGAGCTCCATCTCCTCCATTAATATCTTCGAATGATGGAGGCTGGCACATAGCTTTTGTATGTTGACAGTTTAGTGAGTGCTCGTTCCATTGCTGATCCTTCCTACCTATTTCTCCTCTTGGCTGGACTTGGTCCCCATGCCGATCAGATGCATCTTGACCGCTATTTACATAACCCACAACTAGTGTACTATTTTTTTAGTCAAAAGATTGATGAAGCTTGCATTGTAAATGATTTTATAAATATATATAATCTTGAGAAATTTTTCCTTGGAAAAAAAAAACTCCCTCATTTTCTTCCAAACTTTTTCGAATTTCCTAAACACGGCAAAAAGAGAACGTAGTGACAAGTAGACCAAGACTTGGAAGATGAAGACTTAGGAGAGAGTAAATAAAGACTTCTTTTGGTGAATTGACACATTTGAGAAGCGTTGCTATGTTAAGAAAGATACATTTTTTTTTTGGTTTTATGATGAATTGATATATTTGGAAAAGGTTGGTGTCTCATAAAGTATTCACAAGATTTGATCTAATAATTTGAGAAAGACCAAACCCATTTGAACTAATAATTTGAGAAAGACCAAATCCATTATGATGTGTAATATGTGAATTTAAATAAATTAAAAGTTAGAAAAAATTATTACCAAAATCACTATGTTAAATATAAAAATTGAGCTTAATAACTCTTATATAATAGTATATAAACAAATTAAAAAATAGTAATAAATAAATTAAAAAAAAAATATTAACAACAAGGTTTTTATTAACTTTTAACTTAATATTATTACATAACAATTATGTGAATTTAATTTATAATTATGTGAATTTAAATAAATTAAAAGTTAGAAAAAATTATTACCAAAATCACTATGTTAAATATAAAAATTGAGCTTAATAACTCTTATATAATAGTATATAAACAAATTAAAAAATAGTAATAAATAAATTAAAAAAAAAATATTAACAACAAGGTTTTTATTAACTTTTAACTTAATATTATTACATAACAAATATGTGTTGTTTTGTTTTATATATTAACCTAATATTACATAGCAAAGGCGTTGTTTATTGTTTTAGGAAATAGTTTTTTTCAGGAATCATAAATCTATCTGCACAAAATCATTATTTTTTGTTGTTTAAAATCTATTTCTACATTATGGATTCAACATGTTGAAAAATCTCTGAGACATTTAGATTATACATAAATAATCACTCAAATCTACAGATCTAACAATTTCTTAACGGATTTTGAGAAAATGTATCGCCATTTTATTTTATTTTGTAGAACGTTTAAACTACTACCATAACAAATATATGTTGTTTTGAGTTCACTAAATTAACACTTTATATTCTTTGAGCTTCAACAAAAAGTTTTGACATGAATCCTCAAGATTAACTTTAAAAATATATATTCTTTATTTTTCATATTTTTATTCATTTTAGATACAATAATCTTCACTCATAAAACTTAGTTATAAATTCTCTTTAACAATCAACTATCCATTTTTAAACAATATTCTCTATAATACTATTTTTTATTTATTTATAGTTAAAAAAAAGAATACTAATTATTTATTTATAATTAATAAATAATAAAAAATTGAAAGAGTTGCTTCAAGCTTTTATTTATTTATAGTTAAAAAAAAAATACTAATTATTTATTTATAATTAATAAATAATAAAAAATTGAAAGAGTTGCTTCAAGCTTTCATAGATCTAGGTTCTTTCTTTAACTAAAGGGACAAGTAAATGAGAAGATTGGATAAATGGGTATTCAAAATGTGGTGTTATTTATTTATAATTAATAAATAATAAAAAATTGAAAGAGTTGATTAAGTTTTCATAGGTCTAGGTTCTTTCTTTAACTAAAGAAACAAGTAAATGAGAAGATTGGATAAATGAGTATTCAAATTGTGGTGTTATTTATTTATAATTAATAAATAATAAAAAATTGAAAGAGTTGCTTCAAGCTTTCATAGGTCTAGGTTCTTTCTTTAATTAAAGGAACAAGTAAATGAGAAGATTGGATAAATGGGTATTCAAATTGTGGTGTGGGAACACTTCTATGTGTTGATCTCTTGATCATCATTTTTTTTCATCTTTATTTATTTATAATTATGGAGGTTCAATGTTGTGATTCACGAGAGTATTAAGAATATTAAGTTACTAAAGGGTAATCAAAGTTTTTCTATTTTTAAAGTTACTAAAGGGTAATTAAAGTTTTTATACTCTTAAGTTATTAATAGATATTCAAAGTTTTTTTACTGTTAGGAGTTTGACAAATTAAGGGTAATCAAAGTTTCTCTACACTTAGGAGTTTGACAAATTAATTTATTTGTTGTGAAGTCCAATCAATACTTAATTAAATCATCATCAATTTAATAATATTGTTTGTTTTGGTTTTATTAATATATTTATCTCTTCTTATTAAGATTTTCAATTATGTGTAAGAAGTATATGTTTTTTACAATTAGATATATTTTTTAATTTGAGATTGTCAAAAATTTTATTTTAAAAATATAATTTAGGTATTTAATTTAAAAAAAATTAAAACATTTAAGATTGGTTTGGTATACAAAATATGGAAAAGCTATATAGCTCTTTGAAAAAGTTCCAATACATATCTTTTAAAAGCTTTTACAAAAATTATTCTTTATCTTTTATATTCACTTTTGATACAATAATATTCACTATTCACTCATCAAGCTTAGTTGTAAAAGTTATTATTCCTCTTTAACAATGAGTTATTTATTTTGAAACAATATTTTATTTTATTTTATAATATTATTTTATTATTATTTATAATTAATAAAAAAATGAATATTAATTTTTTATTTATATTTCATAAATAATAAAAACAGAAAGAATTGATTCAAGTTTTCATATCTAAGGTTTAGGTTATTTTTTCACTAAAAGGACAAATAAGTTTTCATATCTAAGGTTTAGGTTATTTCTTTCACTAAAAGGACAAGTAAATGAAAAGATTGGACAAATGGGTATTCAAATTGTGGTGTGGGAACACTTCTATGTGTTGATGTTTGTGTTACCATTTTTTTTCCATCTTTATTTATGATTATGAAGGTTTAATATTGTGATTCACAAGATTATTAAATTACTAAAGGGTAATCAAAGTTTCTCTACTATTAAGTTATTAAGGTTAATCAAAGTTTCTTTACCCTTAAGTTGTTAAGGGTAATCAAAGTTTTTCTACTTTTAAGAATTTGACAGATTAAAGGGTAATCAAAGTTTCTTTACTCTTAGGAGTTTGATAAATTAGTTTACTTATTGTTAAGTCCAATTAATACTTAATTAAATTATCATCAATTTAACAATATTATTTGTTTGGGTTTTATTGATATATTTATTTCTGTTTGTTAAGATTTGATTTTCAATTATGTGTATGAAGTATATGTTTTTGGACAAATGAGTATATTTTTTAATTTGGGATTCTAATTTTTTTTATTTTAGGAATAAAATTTATGTATTTAGTTTTATAAAACATTTGGGATTGGTTTGGTATAAAAAGTATGGGAAGGCTCGTTCATGTTACAATGAGGTAGGCATTGCAAATTTGAACTAGCCTTAGGCGAGAATGATGAACACATCCAATTTGAGGTTCTGTTACAGGAGAACCTGCTACAGTGGTAGAAGATGACACTCTACTGGTGGAGTGGAATTTCATTAGGTACCAGTAGGAAGCTGGGGTTGGGGTCTTGGATTAATTTAAGTATTTTTCATCTCTTTCTTTCATTGGTTGCAGTATTATACTCATTAACGGTTTATTTCTCGTGTTTACCTCCCTAAGTTCGTTCTCGAAGCCCATTTTTTTAGGTTTTTGTCGGTAGTTGGCGGATTTACTTCCTACCTTGTTCTTACTTCCTTGCCACAGTTACTGTAGTTAGTTAGACTTTTGTCTGTATCTAAAATCTTTATCAGCAGTCTCCCTGAACCTTTTTTCTATCCTTTCTAGGCAACTGTGCTAACTATGATGGAGTTATTAATTTTCTCAGCGACTTTCGTAACTAGATATAAATGAGGTTCACAGGTAGACGTCTCCACATTAAGAGGCCATGTGACTATCAGAGATTTTAATAACTCCTACACTGTTTTATTGGCCAGTGGGGACACTTGCTTAGTTGATTGTTTAGTGGATTACAGGTGGACACAATGAACCCTTCTATTCTGGGAGCTTTAATGGATGAGGTCAGAAAATTGATGGGAAAGGATGATGAAAGATTGTGGCAGGAGGTTGGTCTTTTCACTGCAGTAGATAATTTGTGGAAGCAAGGAACAAAACAATCTGCTACTATTACAAAAGAGAACGCTCCCATTTTTCGACCCCTTGGCTAGAACCCACTTAGTTTCAAACCAGACTACCCTTCTACTTTCATTACTACGCCTTCACACCTATCGGGAGATGGGTCATAAGCACAGAGGTTAGCCACTGAAGGACATTTGGGCTTAGAGGATAGGAATGAAGGTTTTACAAGTGTAGGAAGTACGGATTTTAAGATACCAACAATTGCTTGCAAGTATAGAAGGCAGTAGAAATCTAACAAGGTTCTGAGGAAATTGGCTCTCGGCTCAGATATAAGTTTGGGGGATACTTGTAGAATGGCACTGTGCAGGTTGGTGGGCAGATTCACTTATGGGAATTTACAAAAGGATTCTCTTACGGACTGGTTAGATAAGGCATGGAAGCCTCTTCTAGGGTACATCCTTGAGTTATTTCACATTACCAAAGGATGGTTGGGATTCCTGTGCAAGTATCCAGAAGATGTCGTGCTACTTTTGACAAAAACGTGGATAAGAAGTGGTAGCAGTCTTATGGTAAAAAGGTGGCGCGTGGCCTTCGATCCAAATACTTAATATTTCTCCCAGAGACATTTTTGGGTTCTTTTGCTAGGGCTATCATGGCAGTTCTGGAACGAAGGTTCACTACAAGCCATAGGGAACTCCCTTGGTGTTTTCATTGCCATAGACACAGAAACACTCGCTGCGGGTTCAAGAAATATTGGAAGGGTAATTGTAGAAATGGATATACACCAGGGACTTCTAGAGAAATTGGAAATAAAATGGAGAGGCCGACGCATGATCCAACGTTTGGACTACCTAGGGGTTCCATTTAGATGTAGCATCTGTCGGAGCATTGCACACTTGCGCCGTGACTATAAAGGCCTTGTTGAAACCAAGGATGAACCAGATGACTCCTATTTGGATTATGTCACTCAAGACTCCTCACTGGATACGGGATTCTATGGCCCTGGAACTTTTCCTTTGGAGCTGGAAGAAGAAAACCCTACAATTTCGAGGCAGTCAATTGTGGGTAAGTTAAAATATTACTGTCCTATTCTATTTTCCTCCCTGTCTTTATTGGAATGTGATGCTTTAAATTCCTTTTCTTGGCTAATTTCCTTGAAAAAAATGTTGTGGTTCCTCTAGTGGTTGGTGGGGAGGATAATAATCTTTCTAGTTAACTTGAAAAGGGTCAAGAGGACTTGATTACTTCTACTGAAATGATCCCAAAGGGTACTTCTTTGTCTTCTTCTCGTTACCAGAATGAGATTGTTGATGTCTCTTTGCAGACTCCTTCACTTGGGTCTTTGGGTACTTCAAACACTGAACCTTTATCAGGGTCTTTGCCACCACTGATGGAGGACCCTGCCCTGCTTCTGGGTTACCATGAACCTGAATATGATGAGACTCCTACTTACCATTTATCTGTGATCTTGAGTCTTCCATTAAACTGCCTGTCTTCTTGGGGAAGTCTGCTATTAAGTCGCCATAGGAGGGTGGGGGGCTAGTACCTCACATTCACATACTTCCAGGGAATGGAAGGATTTTTCTTGGTCTCGTGGGTTAGTCACAAATATTTCTCCTAGAAAAATCAGAAGTGTGCGGAAAAAAATTGTTTCTAGTTCAATTTTAGATACACACACTTATTATACATCAGAAGGGGGGGCACTTGGAGAAGTGAAAGCCCTGGTGTAGGAAATTTAATGATCTGTCTCTCACTCAACCTCAGAGGGATTGGAGGCACCCAAATACTAGCCTCTGTACGAAGAGTTCTAGAAAAAACTCGTCCAGACATAGTCTGTTTACAAGAAACCCATGTTCAATCTGAAAAAGCTAGGTTGTTTATGAGTACACTTCAGCCTTGCTGGTTTTGCTGCACTGTTAGGTCTATTGGAACATTTGGTGGCTTGCTTGTAGCATGGGATCCAAATTATTTTGAATTAACCTCCTTTATTACCTGTGGTGGAATCCTTCTGACAGGTTTCATTATTGCAAGCAAAAGGGAGTTATCGATATTAAATGTCTATGGGCCTTGCATAGAGCGAAAGGAATTTTGGAATAAGGTGTCAGACTCGGGAATTCTAACAAAAAAAATTCTCATCATTGTCGGGGACCTTAATGTGACCCTATCTTTGGAAGAAGTTTGGGGAGGAAAGATCAATCTGGCTCACTCTACTGGATTTTATAAGTCTTTTTTCCAAGTGAATCATCTTATAGATCTGGCTCCGGATAAATTGATTCCCACTGTTGATATTATGGTAGCTGCGAGAGGTATTTACCTCCACATGTAAGCCTGACAAGGATAGAATACTCTAGGAAGCAAGAAGAAACCCTAATGAGTTGGCTAATAACCCTAGAAGACTTGTCGGCTCAAGAAGATAATTTATATTAGGTTATTAGCCTCCAAGAGAAGAAGTCGGCCATAAATAATAATATATACTGAAAAAACAGATACCCAGAATGAGAAGTCGACCCAGGAAGTTAGCCAGAATTAGTATAAACACAGGAGGCCAGTTCTCATTCTGGCAAGCAGTCTTAGAATTGCAGAGCAACACTTTTGCACACTACAGTTGCCCAGTTTCTGCTCAGGTTTGGAGGAGAGTTGTCGTTGCAGCTGCTATAGCTAGCAGTTATGCTTGGACTATCTCTTGGCTAGGGTTTAGACTATCTGATCAGCTCTTTGTAATGCGCTATCCTTGGGGAAAGGTGCGCTACCCTTTGTTTGGCTATCTAGCCTAGGGTTTTCTTCCAGAGTGATTCTCTTTCAAGGTTAAGGTGCTCGGAGGGTGGCTTCGACCTATGGTTGGGTGACAACAGAGATATTGTCAATGGTAAAATGAGCACATCCATTATATTCTAACAGGTTATGGGCCCACACCTCCTTCATTTAGTCTAAACGCTGGAAGGAGACATAGCCGCTAAGATATTGAGCTCGCTGAGGAACTGCCGCTAGGTTTACTAGCAAAAGAAACTTCCAAGACACTACCGCTAGGGTTACTAGCAGGAGCAGTTACATAAACCCTAATCCTCTTATTGAGGCACCTTAAGTGAAGGGATTGACCTAATCTCCAGATAGATCAATGCGCTCTAGCCTAGCACATCTCCTGGTACTCTCAGTAAGCCAAGACGTCAAGTTTGAGTTTGTGGTCAAATCTAGGGCTTGACCAAGTCAAAGCAACCATGACATATTCTATGAATTCAGAGAACAAGTTAGATGGAGCCTCTAACTTAAGAGCGTGGGAGACAAGGATTGATCTCATCCTTGCCATGAATAAAGTGAAGGATATCGTGAAACCAGAGTTTGAAGAAGGGAAAGAGAAGGAATCGCAGAATGTTGCAACTATGGAGAAGTTCAAAGATGGTGACATCAATGCCATGAGTATCATAGTGGAATCTATCAAAGACCACTTGATATCCTACATCTCCCATATTGACTCATCGAAGAAGATGTACGATGCCCTAACAAATCTCTTCTCAGTCAAAAACATTGGACAAGTAATGAGTCCTTAGAATGAGCTCCGTGACATGAAGATGAATGATGATGACAACATAACATCATACTTTGTGAGAATTTCTCAGTTAAGAGATCAACTACAAGCTATTGAAGAGATCATCTCAGAGAAGGAGTTGGTAAACATAGTACTCAATGTTAGAAAAACAGGACCGCGGAGCAATAAAATAAAACAAATGCAGAAACAAAACACAGAATATACACAATACAAGAGAGACACAGATTTACGTGGTTCACCCAGTGTGGGCTACGTCCACCAGAGAAATTGCCAGGTCCTTCCTTTATTATTATCCAACAAATGAAGGGATACAACCTATGGCAAAACCCATTGTAACTTCCTCTTCTTTCTCTCACAGTCTCCTCTCTCAGAATACAATACTCGCCATAATGCATAGCCGCAATACATTTCCCTCATAACAGAAGGTTGCCTTCTAGGGAAAAAAACCCTAACATTATTTCTATCATTAGATATGCGACCTTATAATGAACGGTCTAGATTTACAATGAAATTACAATATACATTTACAAAGCAATTTTTCCTTTGGGGGCTTCGCCCTAGAACCCCCATCGGGGGATGCTACCCCCAAACCCCCACCGAGGGCCCGCTTTCCCCTGAACTCCCCAGCCGGGGGGATAGGCCCCCCAGACCCCACAGAGAGGGTACCCCCCCTCTGCACTCCCCCACGTGGAAGAGTGTACATACTTCTGGGGTGTAAAGTCTTCATGGGGTATAAACATGGTTGAAAGCAAGGACCTCTAAATCAGGAACATAACCAGGCTCCACAACCAACACTCAATGGTCTTCCCAAGACGTGGGATGCATTTGACACAAGCATGAACACAAGAAAGGAGTATTCGACATTTGAAGAACTTTGGACTTGTTGTGCTCAAGAAGAATCAAGGATCAGTGCAAAAGATAAACCCCAAAAGAAGTACGATGATCAAGCCTTCACAACAAGATTCAAGAACTTCAGGAACAAAAGGAAGTTTGGTTCAAGGAGGAAGTCAAATCAAGAGAAAGACATTTCAAAAGTACAATGCTTCAACTGTCAAAAGTATGGTCACTACAAGAATCATTGTCCCGAGCTAAATAAAAGGAAGGAGAAACACGAAGCATCAATTGCCGAAGAAAATGAACCTACAAAGAAGACTAAGTAGGATGGAAGAGACTTCTTCTTCTAAAGGTAACAAAACTCTTCTTATTTCTTGTACATATCTTGTTTGCTTCGTCTCTGTACATATCTTGTATATCTATCTCTTGGAAGATAATGTGTTCCAAGAAGAACTATACCTATGGTAGAACAACAAGATAATAATGGATACCATTAGATAATACAAATGAAAGGATGAAATACAAATCATGTGGAAGCTATTGGAAGATAAGATGAATCAATCATGAAGAGACTTAGAAGAAGCAAAGACAGAAAGAAGTCAACAATCGAGAGGAAATTGGAAAAAGACTTATGGCGTTTTGTAGAAGACAACAAGATGGAAGCGTGGACTCTGTTAGACAAGAGAGCCAATTATATATTGTAGAAGACAATAAGGATGTAGATGGAAGAGTGGACAATAAGGATTGCACTCATACATGAAACAAGAATTAGGAGGGAGCCAATAATTGGCTCCCTCCTAATTATATATTGCAGAAGATAATAAGGATTGCACTCATACATGAAACAAGAATTAGGAGGGAGCCAATCGTATGATCCATTGAAAATGATGAAGTATATATCCATGATAGTAGCCATGAAAGACAATACGTATTCTTCAAATAGAATCCTTAAAGTATCCCTGGTTTTCCATCCACATCCGTGATCATATGATGGAATCTTTAGGGCATGGAATCTATAAGAAACTCCATGGACCCGAGAACTAAAGAAACACATGAAGATTCAAAGAAAGAAAGAGAATCCAGAACAACTAGTCATTGTATCAAGAATCACAAGATTTCCAGCTTGATATAAACTTAATAAAAGAAATCAAGCAGAGGAACTGAAAGTCGTGATGAAGAACAGTGTCTGGAAGACTTATGAATGAAAGCATTGCGAGATCCAAAACTAGAGGTTCTCCCAGATGGAGGGAGAAGAATATGATGATTACTTGTTCCAGTGAACTGGACTTATTTCTACATGAGTCATTATATCATTCGCAACATCCATGAGTTGGATTTCTACATCAGATGAATGCAAAGAGTTTTCTCCATAGAAATTGAATAAAGAGCATATGAAGAGAAATCTCAAGACTTTGAGGCATACCAAAAAGAAACCCTTGTATGCAGATAGAAGAAGTTAACTTGGTGGAGAACCTCCAATGCATAGCATAAGTGTGGTGAATATTTCCTATAACATCAAGATGATTACTCAGTGGATCAGATCTCATGATGAAAAAATAAGTGCCACATGGATATGTTCCAGTTTTCCAACAATGATATACTCTATTGTTCAAGAGCTACATGAAGCCTTCACAAAAAATTAGTGTTCCAGACTAAAGTACATTTAAAATCAAGCATTACATTATCTGTGATGAAGTCCATAAAGGAGAAAGTGGTTCTCCAATACATATATCCACAGATGATCAAATAAGTAGACATTTTGGTAAAGCTTCTATCCAAGATGAAAGAGTTTGCGTACTCAAGCTGAAGCTCGTGGAGATGACTTCCTTATTGAAAAAGGAAGAGATGAATCCCGGGTTGGGAGGGAGCATTGAAAATATTATTGAGGAAATTCATCTTCAAGATTGAAAAATAGTCCATCTTGGATACATGCTTTCTTGTTCAGAAAGTGGATTGAGATTTTCGACGGACAATAATTTCCCATTGTGGTTAACATGGGAAATGGTCCAAATTGCTGATGTATCATAGAAAATGACTTCCCATTGTGGTTAACATGGGGAGTGGTCTAGGGTAGTCTCTCTTCTTGAGGGTTACTCAAGAAGACTGGCCCACCTTGTCGGACAACGATTTCTCATTGTGGTTAACATGAGGAATGGTCTATTTTGGAGGTTGATACAGGACAGTCTTTTCCTCTTGTGGTTAATAGAGGAAATGGTCCAGAAAGTCATTCCTTAGGGTTTATACATTCTCTCTAGGGTGCACTTTGATTAGTGTAGGAGGAATGGCCCAGGGTGGGGAATGTTCCAGGCTCAACAATCAGGGACATGCATTCCTTAGGGTTTATACATTCTCTCCAGGGTGCACTTTGATTATTGTAGGAAGAATGGCCCAGGGTGGCGAATGGTCCAGGTTCAGAAGACAGGACAATTATTCTTCCTTGCTTGAGAAGAATAGTCCAGATATATCATTGTTCTACTCTGAGGGCATATATTCTTTCAGATCTCACAGATGTGAGTGAAATATTGGCCCAGATGATTCAGTTTATATCATAACATTGTTTCTGTGCAGGTTGGTATCAGATGATTGTTATGAAGACCGTATGACAGTAGATGTATACTACTGTGGTGGATGTGTTCCACTGTTTGTGACTATATGTTGTTGATCAAGTACTTGTGTGTTACTTACTGTGGTAGTGTACCACTGGATTGTAGTTATGTACTACTATGGATAGACACAATTGTGTTCTATTTTGTTCTGATTTCCTTGAAGACTATCAACAATTTATTGGAAGTAATTATCAGCCAAGTGAATGACGAACAAAGATTTTCCAGGCAGAAAATGGTTCAGAACATTTAATCTTCTAGATCAGAATAATGGCTCTTGTATCACTCTGTGGAGTGAGCATCATGTCTGATTACTCCGATAGAGTATGGTTTTGAGAGATGATGCAGTTGATGATGATGATGGTGCTCATGATCTAGTCTATATAACTATGTTGATGCTACCGAGTGAATGGTATGTTTTGTGCTCAAGACCATTACCTGTAATACCTCCCTAGCTAGGAGGGAGTGTTGATATTATGGTAGATGTGGGAGGTATTTACCTCCATGTGTAAACCTGACAAGGATAGAATACTCTGGGAAGCAAGAAGAAACCCTAATGAGTTGGCTAATAAACCTAGAAGACTTGTTGGCTCAAGAAGATAATTTATATTAGGTTATTAGCATCCAAGAGAAGAAGTCGACCAGAAATAATAATATATACTGAATAGACAGATACCCAAAATGAGAAGTCAACCCAGGCAGTTAGCCAGAATTATTATAAATACAGGAGGCCAGTTCTCATTCTGGCAGGTAGTCTCAGAATTGCAGAGAAACACTTGTGTGCACTACAGTTGCCCAGTTTCTGTGCAGGTTTGGAGGAGAGCTGTCATTGCAGCTACGGCTGCTAGCAGTTACGCTTGGACTATCTCTTGGTTAGGGTTTGAACTATCTGATCATCTCTTTGTGATGCACTATCCTTGGGGAAAGGTGCACTACCCTTTGATTGGCTATCTAGCCTAGGGTTTGCTTCCAGAGTGATTCTCTGTCAAGGTTAAGGTGCTCGGAGGGTGGCTTTGACCTATGGTTGGGTGAAAATATAGATATTGTCAATGGTAAAATGAGCACATCCATTATATTCTAACACCTACATGGAGAAATGGTCAATCCGGTGCGGCTCAGATATCAAAGACACTGGACAGATTTCTCATGGAAGAGGATTTACTTTTGGGGGTTGGAATTTACAGGTCGTGGGTTGAGTACCCTTACATCTCTGATCATTATACGATTCTTATTCAGTTAGAGATGCCTCTGACTTATAAAACCTTTCCTTTCAAACTCAATCCACATTGGCTTAAGGTACAAGATTTCGAGTTATTGGTTCAAGAAATTTGGAAACATCCAAAGTATAATGATGAGATAGATACTCGAAAAAGACTTCTATGGAAATTAAAATATTTAAAGGAACAAACAAAACAATGGCAGAAACACAGATTGGAACTGTCAAATGCCACACTTAAGGAGCTGGAACATGATATTACCGTATTGTTACTAGAATCGATGGAAGTCGAGATCAAAAGGGAGAAGGAATCTGAATTAAAAGAAAAGGAGTTGAACTGGAATAATCTGTTAAATGAGAAAGAATAATTATGGTGTCAGCGGAGCCGTGCCATTTGGATCAAATGTAGGGATCAAAATAATTTTTTTTTCACAATTTTGCCAACTTTAGGAGAAATAAAAAAATTATTTGGGAGATCACTAATGAAGCGGGTCAAATTCAGATTGGGCAGAAGAATATAAAGGCCATCGCTACAAACTATTTCAACCACTCCTTCAAAGAAAAAATAGATCTATCTATTGTGGATCAAGTTGGCGGAAAATTATCCCAGAATGATGACAAAGGCAGAAGCGAAGAACTTAGTTCTGCCGGTAAGTTTGGAAGAATTAAGGAATGTATTTTTTTTTTTTAAGTTCTATAAGAGCCCAGGCCCTGATGGCTGGATGGTAGAAGTTTTTGTCCACTTCTTTGATCTTGTAGGAGGAGATTTACTTAACATGGTTGAAGAGACAAGACAAAAAGGTAAGGTTTCGGGTGGCCTGAACTCGACTTTCATTGCGATAATTCCTAAAGTTAATAAGCCTCTGTCCTTTGGGGATTGTAGGCCGATCTCCTTATGTAATCTATGCTATAAAATAATATAAAAAATTATAGCAAATAGGATTAATCCTTTCTTATCCAGATCGATCTTGGAGGAGTAGATTGGTGTTTTAAAGGGGTGATATATATAGGATGCTATTGGAACTTTTTAGGAATGTATTCATAGCATAAGAAACAAGAAGTTAAAGGCATTAGTATTAAAACTGGATCTTCAAAAAGCATATGATTGTGTGAGTTGGGATCTATTGCAGATGATACTTATCCAAGTTGGTTTGGGCACAAAAATGACAAACTGGATCATGAGTTGTGTGGACTCAACTACTTTCGCCATACTAATAAACATAGAGGCTATAGACTTATTTAAAGGTTGAAGAGGCTTGAGACAAGTCTACCCATTGTCACCTTTACTCTTCATTCTAGTTATGGAGGGACTAAACATTTTAATAAAGGAGAGTCAACGAGAAGGGAAGATGACATGTATCCAGATCTCTAGAACAATCAAAATCCTCCATATCTCATTTGTTGATGACATTATTATTATGTCCAAGGCTACTTTACAGGAATGGTGGGAGATTGACAAGTTATTAAAATTGTTATGTTCAACATCTGGTTTAATGATAAATATTACAAAATCAACCTTCCATCATGCAGGTTTATCGGAGCTAGAGTTATCTCCTTACAAATCATTGTTCCCTTATAATTTTTCAGAATTGACAATCGACTTTAAATATCTTGGTTTTTACTGAAAGTGTGGTACTCAACATATTGCGGATTGGTACTCGTTGATACATAAAATGGAAAAGAAGACTAATAACTGGTGCTATCGTTGGTTATCCTTGGGGGGCAGACTCACTCTACTAAAAGATGTATTAGAGAGTCAACTGGTATATCAGTTTTCCCTAGTGGTTATTCCTAACTCCGTTTTGAATACATTGAGAAAAATAATGATAATTGTTTTTTGGAATGGGAATCATGACACAAAACACTTCCATCTCTGCAAATGGGAACTGATTTAATTACTGAAGCGCCATGGGGGATGGGGTCTTCGAAATCTCATGGACTTTAAATAGGCACTGGCTCCGCACTCACTCTGGAGGGTATTAACTAGCTCAAGTATCTGGCACAGGGTTATAAAAGATAAGTATTTGCCTCACACTACTTTAATAAATTGGTTCAGATCACTTTCGTTTCAAAAACGATCCACTTCAATCATCTTGGGAGGTCTCATAAAATCTGTTCACCTAATCCTTCAGGATTAGAAGCTTGAAACCTGGTTTGGGCCATCTCATTGAACTCGGGGGAGATATGATACTTGGTATGGGGGATAAATCATTACTCTCTGAAAATTTGATCCATGTGTTATCACCCCATAAATTATGGGAATCCACTTATGACTTGGATATTTTGATATGATCTGTATCTAGTGTTCCTATTGGAACTTGACTTTTCATTTTGCAAAAAGAAAATAAAAAGAAAAGAAAAAGAAAAAGAAAAGAAAAGAAAAGAAAAGAAAGAGAAAAGAAAAGAGGGCAAAAAAGAATTGAAATAAAAAGCCCCATGCAATAATAGTAACTTGGTCATACCTTTTAAGCATGACCAAGTTCTTTTAAATTTTCAATGTTGATAGGTTAGTGAATGCATCTGATCAGACCATCTAATCCTGGTCAGATAGCCACTAGGTTAGAAACTAGTGAATGCATCTGACCAGACTGTCTAATCCTGGTCAGATAGCCTTTAGGAAAAATAATACCTTAACCCAATAGTTTAATATGGGTTATTCGTCTTGTGAAAGTAGGTTAGAATGTAGATTAACTGCTTGGCCGACCTTGCCCAAATAAAACCAGATTGATAAAGTTGTTACCCTATGACTCCAAGGCCTAAGTGTAGTTGAAATGATGTCCCCTTGGTGGTATGTATGAGAAAAATCGAAGAAAACCCATGAGAAAGCACTAATCCTAAGTTTTCCTACACATGACTTTTCTGCCCCTGACATATGTTTCGGTCACTTTCCAGTGGTCCAGATCTCATCGCTTAGATCAACGACTCACAGAGAATTTCGGACCCCCCTTAGTGTTCTACTTTTAACCAAGGGGGGGGGGGGGTTCGGAATCGATGGTAATACTTACGCAGATCTGGACGGTCCTGAACGGGGCGCATGAATCCACAGCCCACATTGGATTCCGGACCCCCCCGCCCGTTCTGCCTTTAACGGAGGGGGGGGGGTGTCCGGAATTGGTTATAAATCGGGTGCGCATCTGGACGGTTCTAAATCAAGCGCTCAAATCGACAGTCCACATTGAATTCCGGACCCCCCCTTCCGTTCTGCCTTTAATGGAGGGGGGGGGTCCGGAATTGGTATTAAAGAGTGCGCTGAGATCTGCAGCCAGAAAACCAGCGTGCAGATCAACGGACCACGATGGGTTCAGGACCCCCCTTGGTGTTCTGCTTTTAATCAAAGGGGGGGGGTCTAGAATGAATATTCCTTACAGCGGGCCCCTTATTACATATGGCATGGTTCTATTGGTCCAGAGGTCACATCCCATGCCTGCTACCTGACATCCTGTTGCCCCTGGACGTCATCCTCCACTAAGTCCACTTGTCCCACTTGCCTCCGGGTCCGAGTCCCATCCCATAACTGCTGTCAGTCCCTGCTGTCAGGCCTTTACCCTTCCCATTCACGGCCAGCCCCCTTCTGCGACTTTTACCTGCAATCACCTGCCTCCACGTCACTCCCCCGTACGCTTTGGCCACCATCATTTGCCACTTCATCCCTACTGGCCCATTGTCCATTAATAACGAGATAACATACCCATTGTCAAGCTGACTATTTTCCCGCGTTCGACCGACCCATGTTTGAATAAAACTACTGTTTCCCTTTGTAGTCGTTATTCATCCATCGCGCCAGAAACCTCCTATTCCTCCATTTCTCTTGCATCGCTTTCACCTACAGTCAGTCGACCCCACTAACGTATTGTTTATTGCAGGTACAGTTGCCGAAATGGTGTCTAAGACGAAGCAAGCTAAAGAGGAAGAGAATCCATTCGTTCCTCCTCCGGTTGACCTGGATAAAATTCCCCTGGTTGATAAAGACTGCTTGATAACTGATAATATATGCAGTTTCAACTTTTTTGATCTCTAGTCGTGGCTCCGAGAGGTTTTCCTAGACCAGAGCGAAGAAATTGGACTCTGGGAGTCCAATTTTCCTCTGTATCTTTTCCCCTAGATTCATAATTTCCCCAAGTTTTCCCTCCACTGCCAGGCCCACTACGTTCCCGACCAGAAAGCCATCATTTCTTCATCTGGAGACGTCCTTTTCTTCATCACCCCTGAAGATATCGACCATATGTTACAAATTACCCGAGAGCAATCTACGTCCCCCTTTAATTTAGAAATCCTCACCGAGCTATACCAGAAAATGACGTTCCCACAGAGAGCTCAGATTTTCAAGCTTTTTCTTCCAACTTCCACTTCACTCCCGACCACCAATCCCCCGTATCCTTCTTCCATGTTTTCCACCAGAGGAAATCAAATTATTTCTTCTCTGTGTGCTCTGCTTGGATACTATTCTGATCAGTGGGTAGATGAGCCCATCCTGGTTTTTCTATCCATCTTCTCAAATGACGAACAACCGACCACTTTGTTCGACTACAACACCTTCCTGGCCAATAATATCCATGAGAAGTTCGTCAATTTCGCCACCAAAGGCATGTTTAGGTACTCATCCATTATGGCTTACATGTTCCTCTATTTCCAAGCCGACAGGTTCAATTTCTCCATGCAGAAGATGGACGCCGATGGGAAACCCCAGCCAATCACAACGTGCAATTCTCTCCTGAAACACAATTCTCTCGAATACGACTTCACAACGTTCATTGACCAGTTTTACCACCCTGTGGTAAGTATGTTGTGTGGCATGCCTGAGCCACGAATAAATGATGAAGTCCAGAGGATCTTGCATCTCTCGGACAACGTTCAGACAAGAGACTGGTATTTATGCCAGAATCACATAGAAATAAGAGTCTTTGGGTGCGAATTGGCGCCTTATAAACTGCTTCAATACATACCGGTAAGAGTTTTTGCATTAGAATATATAAGGCAGATTATGAATTCTGATGATATTCATTTTGTTTCCCTTAAAAAAAAGCAACAATTGAGGATCAAGGGACAAATTGGTCCTTTCATCTGCAATAATCGAGGTGTAGAGGAAGAAGCAGATCAAATTTTGAAGGAGATGAAATTCTCTACGAGTTTCATTTGGCACTATGATCCACACGGGATCATTTCAGATATGAGGGTAAAAAACAAAAATGCCCCGTATGCTCACGAGACCAAGCCAGAGATCGAGAAATTTGTGAATCAGACAGTCTGGCTGCCTGACACTTTGCTAGACTTGGAATAGCAGGGGCCCTCAACAAGTGCGCTACCCACTACCACACCTCAGGTCCTCAAGGAGAAGAGACCCCGACAAGAGTCATCTCCTCCTGTAACTGAGGTGTCATCGGAGGAATTCCAAATTGACTCCAAGAAGCCGAAGACAATCTCAACACCTGGCACAACAGTAGAAGCTACCACAGTGACTACCATAGTGACCACCACTGGGGCCAAGCAATTTAGTTTTCCTTTCGGCTCCAGTCAGCTTAAGGAAGTGACAAAAGCATTAAAATCCACAGATTCTCCCTTGGATACTCTGCCAAGCAGGTTGGGCCCAAGTTGGGCATTTTTGAAAAATATGACATGATCAAAAAGAAGAACGAGACGCTCACCAGCAACACTTATGCACAGTTCCAGAAGCAGTCATCCATGGCCCAGCATAGACTTCTTTCAACATTTGATACAGAGAAGGGTAGGATGCATATGGATTTCCTCCAAGCACAAGTGCCTGATCCCAAAGTGATATCTGATTACAAGAGGGCCACGTTTGAGTTTCAAGCAAAAGATGTGCATCCGGCAGATCAGATGGATCTGCATAAGCAAACTGGGGAGATGATTTTCCACACTTTAGCCCACGCTTCAACTTCTACATCAAAGTTTCGGGTAGCTTTGAGCAATGCCTAGACCCAACTGAAGCTAGAAAATATATCTTCCTTCGCGAAAGACAATAGGATAAAGACGTTGGAGGAGCTGGTCCTCAAGATCGGTTATGACTCGGTGAACGTCAAGGCTGCCGAAGAGATGGTTAAAAAGAAAAATGCTGACATTGCCTCATTGAGAAAACAGCTAAAGCTACCCCCAACAGAGGACCCACAGGCAAAGGAAATAGATGAAAAGGAAGGTGAAAAAGATGAGATGCTGAAATTACTCCTGGAGTAGAATGTGCAGTTAAAAGAGATGGAGGCAGAGATGGAGAGACTGCTCAAGGAGAAAGAGTAGGCAAAGCCAATGGAAGGCATTCCATTGAGTGCTATCCCAATTGCAACAACAACAGTGATAGTCATTCCATCTGCAACAATAGTACCCCTACCAGAAGGAGCTACAGATCTGGCCAGGTCTATGGAGAGGATGAACCTGTAAGAGTCCGAAATTAGCAGGCTTAAGAAAGAAGTGGAAAACCTCCAAGAGCTAAAGACTTCTTTCTAGACAAGTCTGTCCAAAGAGAAATAGGTGAATGAGCAAATCGGGAAGGAGTTACAGCAGCTCCAGAAACAGACCATGGCAGGAAAAACTTTGGCTGAGGTCAAAGAGATCGTGTGGACTGATATTTCCAAGTCCATAAATGAAATCTGGCCAATGGTTCAAATCATGTTTGAACAAAACGAATTGCTCAAGAGGACCAAACAGGCCATGGAGAAAATCAGAACGGAGCTGGGAGACATGCCAGCGCAAGCTAATGAAATCATAAGGTTCCTGAATTCCAAGACCCGGGAGGAACTCGAAGAATTGAAAATTGAGGACAGGACAAAGACTATATTGGAAGTGAAAAGAGTTCTAACAAAAAGAGGTCTCATGCTTCAGCTAGAAGAGAAGATTCAAGTCATGGATCAAGGGGTGCAAATTTTTTTCAATAAGATAGATGCTCTGCAAAGGAAGGGCCTGCCTGGTCTGAAGGTCATTAATGACAAATTAATGACACTCCCTGATTATAAGAAAAGGTTAGTTGAAGTGTCTAAGGACAATTCTAAGTTTGCAGGTATACAGGGAAGCATCACAGGAAAAGCATTCATGGATGCCTTGCAGTTGGATATTAGTATCCAGCACGAGATTAATCACATATTCGTCATCAAGCCCACCTTTGCTAAGTACACGGACATGGATGAAGTATACAGGAGATTGCTTAAAGTCACAGTGCCAGGTCATATGAGATGGGAAGAACTGTGTGATCTACTAGATTAGAAGATGAGCTGTCACATTCCAGTCGCCTGTCCAGTCATAAGAGGTTGCGATGGCACCTCGCCAACGACCTACCCCAGTAATTCAGCATACAGTTGTAATGAGTCATCAAAACAATTTTGATTAGTTAAGTTAGTTAGTCTAAAAATAGTATGAGCACGTCCTGATCAGTTACGACAGGAACGTATGTATTTTGTATTACAAATACTTCATTTTCCGAGGTATTGAGGGTTGTTGACTGGCACACCCTATTGCTATCAGACTGTATCATTTTTGAAGAGATTCACCATTAATAAAGAAGAGGCTTTTTATAGGATTCTTGCATATGTTCACTGGTGATGTGATTTTCTTAGTCAAAATGTTTTCCTTTCTCTGTATTCATTTTGTTTTCTGAATATGATCTTTATGAATAGCGTTATGTTGCAGGATTTATCTCTGATACCCTATTTCCGATTCTAAAGATTTAAGTGTTTGTCTTCTAATATCTTGAATTAAGAAATTCTTAACTGCTTGTTAGTTGAAGTTATTTTCCTCATCTGTTCTTCCACCCATCATTTTAACTACTAAAAGATCCAGTGGATGTATTACCTCGCCCCGTGGAATTGTTTTTTGGCGTTTCTGGTTATTTCTCGGATTTGATTAAACACAGACCCCATAGCCCAATGGATGTGTA
Source organism: Picea engelmannii (assembly GCA_009831015.1). Classification (NCBI taxonomy): domain Eukaryota; kingdom Viridiplantae; phylum Streptophyta; class Pinopsida; order Pinales; family Pinaceae; genus Picea; species Picea engelmannii. The sequence goes on along the minus strand of ML800237.1, from coordinate 219,517 downwards.
TATTGTCTCAACCACTCTAAAAAAACTATTTACAACAAAACCAACATTCTTTACACCTAGCCTAATATCTGAAATTAAAACAAAGCTAAATCATTTAGAGAGCTCCCTCTCTGAAGCAGGAAGGGCTAGATCCCAGCTTTAAAAGTGGTTGGTTAAGGTTACCTTTGTAGATTTCTTCTTTTTCAACCTCTAGGAAATTTACCAAGTGCTAACATAAATGGTGACTCCACTGGGAAGAACTAAAAATGATATCTCATGACTTCTTTCCCCTTAAGAAAGTTCGACTTTTTGAAGAAAGTAATATTTAGAGGTTGATTAACTCTGTACATATTACTTCCAGTATCTTTCCTAGGACCTTTTGTTCCTCTATGACTGTCCCTGCAACAATACAACCTAATATCGAGCCTGGACTATCGAATCAAACACATATTGCGTCAAACCTTTTTGACTTAATCCTCCAAACTGCCAATAACCGGGAAGAGCTCGAACGTTCGTGGGAAGCCATTGAACGTGACATAGTTTCTCAGGAACAATTGGAAGCTAGACGACGTCAGCATAGAAATCTCCCTTAATTTGCATTTACCATAAAATAATATATATATAAACCCAAAAAGAGCTCTGGCTCCCAAGAAAGTCCACACTCGATCTCATCCAGACCCAGAACCCTCTACAATGTTAGATAACCCTGAACAATTGTTGAAACGGACCTTCGCTTCCGGTTCAGCGAGTTGTACTCCCCTTCACAAGTCTCCTTCCTTTTCTGGAGAACCAGATAACTTACAAAGCCTTGATCTTGAGCCATTTCTGCAACGAAACCTGGTTAGAGCACGGTCCGAAACTTTTGTGTCTAAGCTCATATTTGACCCAACTGTGGTGCAACTGCGAACCCCCGAAGTCTTGTCTCCTACGACTAAACTACAAATCACTACCTCATCTCCGCCCAGTCCTTCGTCGTCCTTGTCTTCCACCGCTACCTCTCCTACCACCCAGGCCATCGTCCCTCCTCCTCCACCCATCATGGCAGCTCGATATGCTCCTTTGGTGTTGGTTGCACCCCTGCATGCCATGCCCCAAGACTACCAGACTAGATTGCCACAGTTCGATGCAACAGGAACATTAAGTGTGCAACAACATGTGGATAAAATGAACGACTACTTGGATTTACAAGAAGTTGATGAAGTCGACGTTCAAATGAGACTGTTCGCCCAGAGCCTGACAGGAGACGTCAAGAAATGGTTCAAATATTTACCCGCCGCATCAATCCCTGACCTTGTGGCGTTCCAATGAAGTTTTCTCGACAGATATGAGGTAAAGAAAAACCCTCTTCAAATACTGTCAGAATACGAGAACATAAAAATAAATCAAGGTAAGACGGTCCAAGACTATTGCACCCATTTTAACAATTTGTATAATGCGATCCCAACTGAAATTAAACCTCCACAGGGTTTGGCATTGATTAAATTCCCTGATGGATTTGATGCTGACATGTCTTACCAATTAAGAGAAAGAAATACTGCCACCCTTGAAGACATGCAAAAAAGTGCTATTAGTGTAGAGGATAATCTTTTGGCGAAATGGGCCCGTCAAAGGTCAGAAAGGAGAGTTACGATCAAAGAAGAACCTTCCACGTCAAACACTGATTCCAAGTTGGATTCCGTGGTTAGATCGCTGGAACTATTTTTAGAAAGAACGAATATTTCAGACAGAAATCCTCCGAGAGACAACACGCCTGCCCCTCATATTCGAAACCCCAATTTTAGAAGAAACCCCCCTCAAATCAGGCAAAGAGATCCACGAGATCCAAGATATCAAAGAGATCAGAGAGGTCCTGATTGTAAATTATAACCTTGTACAATATCTACTGCAAATCGATATTCAGAAAAGAACAGAAAAGATACAATGGCAAATACAAACATTACACAGAGATTTTTCACCTGGAAACCCAAACCGGGAAAACCAACAT
>ML800237.1:168782-195778 GCA_009831015.1 Picea engelmannii | reverse complement strand
GAGTAGGTGTCCGCGAGTCCGAAAACTTTAAAAATAAGTTTAATTATGGAGTGAGGGGAAGATAAGGGGTAAGGGGAAAAAAGTGTGGCATGTGAGTGGGTTAGTGGGTGTGAGGGGGTAGGGGAGTAAGAATGGAGTGGGTATGAAGAGTATCGGATTAGAGCAATGCGGGTGTGGTGAGACACTCACCATGATTTACAAGAATCATTTTTATGGGTCTTGGGCCTAAAAATCGAAGAAAACTAGGGTCTTGGACCCAAAAATTAATGAATAAAATCAGGGTCTTGGACCTAAGAAAAATGAAGAAAATATGGTACTTGGGCCTGAAAAATTTAGATTTTCGAAGAAATTAACTTTATTCCTCAAGGAAAAAGTGCCCTTTTCTGCTTAAACTTAAACATGGATATTTTAAGCATACAAACTTAGATTTTCGATCCGAAAAATGCATGGTGAAGATGACACTGAGGGATATACAATGAACTTCTAATATTTCAAAAATTGTCTTCTTTTGATATCATTTTTTTTTATGAATCCAAGAGTGGGAAAATATAGATGACAAAATTTTGGTCGACAACTGGCTCTGACTGTGGGACAATGACCCTCTGTGGGTTGATGAGAACAACTAAATCTTAAGACCAGTTTCCTTCTCCCTTGGGCTATGGATTCATATTCAAAATAGATTCTTGTAATTCTTCTTCTTTCATGGAGTTATCTTAGTAACTATCTTATTGTACAAAACTGAACTGAAGAAACAAAATATGTACATACATGATCTACCTACCCTACATTACTTGGAAGAAAGGGGCACTTTAGGTGTAGGTAGATTTTCAATGGATCCATTCAAGCATTGATCTTATTTGTGGAATGAAATCCATCACTATGGAACATATTGAAACTTGTACCAATGAGTTAGGGGAACTCTCAATGTCTACTGGAAAAAGATTGAACGAGTTGTGTTGAGGATTTGATTGCATTGCTTCACCAACAATGCTTTGAAACCATAATTCAATGAAGTCAATTCTTGGCTGCTCAAGAATACTATCATATTTGATTAGATGAATATTTTCCAATATTAGAATACATTCATTTTTCTTCTTATTTCCAACCACTTCCAAGGCTCTTGATTCATCAATAATATCTTGAAAAGAATTTTCCTTCATGTAATGGCCATCTTGTTCATCATTTTTCTCAAGATTCATTTCTTCCACCAATTGTTCTTGTTACCAAGGATATTGAGTCTTTTCATCATCTATTGCAAAGATAAAATATTCTTGCGTATTTGGTGGAGGATCCTTTATTTCATTCTCAAATTTTGTGCTTGAAATATCTTCATACAAAGTATATAGGAGGCTAAAATTTTCTTCTTGTAAATTGGAATTTTCATCTTTATCTCTAGCAACATGAGTTGAATTAGTAAATTCATCCAATATTTGATTAGATTCTTCTTCAAAATTGGTAAATTCATTATCTTGTGTCCATATGGGAGAGGGTGGGTGGGAAAATCTTTCAACAACTAAATCTTTTAATATGTCCCAACTAGCAATGGTACTAGGAAACAATGAACTATACCATTCAAGAGCATTCCCACATAGAGTTTGTAAAAATATTTGGCATATAATATTATCTTTATTAATATTAAAAATTTTACATGCACAATTGAATCTACATAAATGTTGCTCTGCATCCTCCAAATTATTTCCAAAGAATGTAGAAATATTTTCCATGGGAATATTAGGAATATGAAAACTTTCTTCTGGCATATTTAAAGGGCCTCTATGTAGTTGTATTTTTCTTTGGACGGTTGTTCCTTTTTATGCATCTCTTGAAACCATTGATGGGATCAATGAAGGAGGTAAAGGAGAATCATGATATGAATGAGGTTCTTCATAGGATTCAAAATATACATCTTTTAAATTTTGAGTATTTCCAATGAAGTTTCCAAGGAGTTCATTCTCCCAAATATTTTGTGCTGCTTGGGTATTTTTGAGGTTATAAAAAAGGTGCAACATATTTCAATAATCCTTTTATAAATCCCTTGTGTTATCACATGAGGTTGTTAAGGGTCGTATGTGTTTGTTGTTAATACCTATGTCCGTACCCTTGTCTCATCTCTCTCTCTCTCTCTCTTCCGCACCACCAAGTCCTATGATCTTTCCATTTGAATGATAAAGTCATTTTCCCCCTTTGTTGACGACCTGGTTTCCCTTGGTGTCTTGCCTAACCAAGTCCCGGCTCAAATATTTATTGTTTTTATCGAAGAAGGATGAGAACTCATCATCGTTTTGTCTCGAATTACTAGTCATTTTTTTTCCCGAGCCCACAAAAAGTCATCCAAGTCCTTGTTTACACAAGAAGCAACCATGGGAATAAATAGCAGAATTCAAAGCGTTCTATTGCAGGCTCAAAGAAAGCAAACAAACAGGTTCAATTTTTAATGACGGAGATCCCAGGAGTCGTTCAGATCAACGTCTCTCGGTCTTTCAGAATGTCAAAGTTGCACGAGGATTATAGACCAAGAAGAAGCCCCAGAGTGTCTTTTTCCTGAAGTTATAGATCAAGCACGACATGTCCTTCCAGATCGGACGATCATGATTTAATTTGGGAATTTGGGCTTCGAGAGTTTCGGATTCTCCCCTCTTTCTTTCATCCATAGTGTTTTCTCCTGAAGTCCACCGATTGTTGCCGCGTGTCCTTCTCCAACGGACAATCATGATTTTCTTCGAGAATTCAAGCTTTGGGAGTTTCAGCTTCTCCACTCCCAATTTCCTCCGAAGACAGAAGCCCCAGAGTTAAAGATCAAGCGCCACATGTCCTTCTAGATTGGACGGTCATGATTTACTTTGAGAATTCAAGCTTAGGGAGTTTCAACTTCTCCCCTCTCACTTTCATATGGAGTGTTTTCTCTTGAAGTCCACCGATCGTTGTCATGCATCCTTCTGAATCTAACGATGGTAGTTTGCTTTGGGACTTCGGGCTTCAGGAGTTTCATATTCCCCGCTCTCATTTTCCTCCGAAGAAGTTTCTCTCGGAGTCCACAGATCTATGTCGCGTTTCCTCTTTAGATCAACGGTCACATTTCATTTCCAAGATTCAACATTCATTTCAAGCTGCCATGTCACTCCAGGCCCACATTACTCCGGGAGTTATAGAATATCTACATGCATTCCCCCTCGAGCTCCACGCACCAAAGACACTTGACACCCATCAATTCCGATGCATGGCTCTCATATGTTAGAGACACATGGAATTCATCTAGCGCTGACACATGGCACTCATTTCAAGAATTTTTGGACATGTCTTCAACCTATTTTCGAGTGACACATGTCATGCCTCCACCCGCGACATGTCAACATAGTGACTTCAGGCCTCCCTAACAACTACGGGATATCATCCACCAGGAAGTGTTCTTTTTCAAGTGCCAATATTAACACCATCTCCATGTGCGGTTTTAATGGATCCTAGAATTGGTGGGTGGATGAAATTTAACGGTGGCGCTAAAAGTAGTAGGGTCTCCCAGATCACAGATTTGCATCAAATCGATGACCACGCTTCATTGTGGGGATGAAACATGTTCGAGCGATAAAATTAAAGAGAGGTCCCGCAATCGAGACAATTTTATAGTGAGGGAGGTACGTGGCAGTGGGTGGTGAATTGAGGGCTCAAAAACAATGTGAATCCAAACCACCTTTGATGGCCCCACAATCACGTGCTTATATAACAACAAATCTGAGAGTAGTGCATGGTAGCCCCCTAGGCATTACGCCTCATATCGATCTCGATGAGATATCAATTAATGAAAAAGGAGTGGTGGATGGAACCTCGAATAACTCCATAATTAGAAGGCATGGAGGGTCTGGCCATGGAGACAAAACTGTCAGCCCAGGGTACCACGATGGACATTTTTTCCTGCAAGCCCATGATGAGTTGAGTTTGCATTTGACAGGAGGATACATGCACAGTATGATAGAAGAAGGTGCATATGAAAGGCTTTGAATGTAATGGCCATATCACACTCCTGGTAGTTGTGGACTAATCTGAGTAAAAATCGATCAGTTCAATATTTTGTTATGGTTGTCAACTAGTTAGTAGAGCTCCCTACTATGTAATTTTGATGCTAGAGTTGTTCTCTAGTTATGTATATGATTTGAGACTTTTGCATTAATAGAAGTCAATTCCTTTCATCTTCTTGTGTAAACTATGTTGAACAAGATAGCCTAACTGACAAGGGGGGGGGGTGTGAATCAATTAGATAAAATTTCGTTCTTTTTATTTAACAGATTACTCAATGAACACAGAGTATGAATTTTACTATATTTCTTGCTACAAATCATTCAAATAAATCAATATGCAATCACATAAATAAACAATGACACAAAGATTTTCATGAGGACACGCAAAAGGGAAAAACCTCTTCTTCTTATGTTTGAAAGGCAAGCTCCAACTTCTCTTTACATTCTTATTTTATCTGAGCTACAACCTAGATGAGGCTGCTACCTCTGTTTATTCAGCACCTACTGAATGGAAGCTACAACTCCTAGATGTACAAGCACCAACTTGTACAAAAGACTTTTACAATCTTCCCTTGCTCCTCCCTACCACCCTGGAATCCTTCTCTGTCACTAAGTACCTACAAACCAACTCTTTATCTTCTCTGTCAAATATTAAGCATTCAAATCCTCTCTTTTTATATATTCATATCATAATCCATTCTTGACCAAACCACATAGATTTATCAATCTGTGCATATGTCTTCTCTCATTAATATTTTCCCTTTCTTCATAATTTCTTCCCACTGTCCCTGTATAATTTTATTTCAGTTCATCTTAATTTACAGAAATGAATTTTAATTTTCTCCTCTGTGTTTTTTTTCAGAGCTTCGGCTCTACCATAATTCCCCTACACCTAATGCATCACACAAAATTTCGCTTATATATACCCTGTACAATCAGAGCGTACACTGGAACCCTCAACCTTCGAAGATTCAGTTACAATAACTGAATAAATACCTTACAATGATCATCATTGGCCAAGGCATCAAGAAGAACAACATCCACACGATTAGTTTACATATTTAACCAACACCGTTCGATGGTCATACATTTGTTTTTAATTACCATAGTATAACCCTTGAGCACTTCGAAAAGGCACTTGTGCTTAAACCATATGCCCATTGGCTATGACCACAGGCTTAATTAAAATGCGTTTCACATTTCGGCATTTTGACATTCCTGTGATGAAGTGTCTCGACACTCCAAGTCATGATCCTCAAAATGGAGCTTATCTACTCTAGCTCCTTCCCCTCATATGACCACTGGCGGTAACCACAACCTACGCCCAAAAAAAGGCACTTCGTATTCTGGCATTTTAGCATTTCACATTTCAGCGTTCCTGTGATGAAGTGTTTCAACACTCCAAGTCGCGATCCTTGGTATCCTCTTTTCTCCGATCAAGACCATCATACCCTTTAAAAATGATCAAGTCATACCCTTTCGTGATCAGATGGTCTTTCATGATCAGACCGTCATACCCTTTACAAACAATCAAGACCATCATACCCTTTACAAACGATCGACGACCAACAACCTTTTGTATGGATGAAATTGCGAAACACTGAAATGCCGGAAACGATCAAGACCTGTGAATACCCTTTACAAACCAATCTAGCCTTATTTCTAGCTATTTTACCTGCTTCATCCATCTTATTTTTGAAAACCCATTTAGCCCCTATGACATTGTTATTCAAAGGTCTATGAACCAATTCCCATGTCTTATTCTTTTCTATTTGACTAAGTTCTTCATTCATTGCTTTCATCTAGTATTCATATTTAATTGCTTCTTCAATGATTTTAGGTTCAACCAGAGAAAGTAACGATACATGTTCATAAATTGAGGTGGATTCTTGCCTTCTGCTTCTTGTTCCAACTCCTGCATTTAAGTCACCAATTATCTGTTCTTCAGGGTGATTTTTCTATATTATCTTGCTTGGAGTCTTTGATGGAGTCATGCTTTTGGATGGAGTTGTGCCCTGTATCAAAGTAGGAATTAATTGTTCATTGTCAACAACCTTAGTTTCTTTTGTTTCACTTACTTCTTCATCCATATTTTGTTTGTCATATATTTCATGTATTTGTTGATCCTTTTGTTTAGATTTGGACTTCAAAAATGAGGACTCATCAAACCTTACATCTATAGATTCAACAATCTTTCCTAATCTGAAATTATAGCATTTATAAACCTTTCTTGAACATGAATATCCAACCAATATGCCTTCATCCATTCTAGAGTCTAATTTTCCCAGATCTTTATTAATTCTTTTAATGTAACACTTACTCCCAAAAATTCTAAAATGTTTTATGTTTGCTGGTCTTCCTTTCCATAATTGATAGGGTGTCTTATCAATATTATTTCTTAGCAAACTTCTATTCAAGATGTGTACAACGGTGTGAACAACTTGAGGCCAAAACATGTCATTCAATTTGGACTCATTTGACATTGTTCTTGCCATTTCCATAACAGTTCTGTTTTTTCTTTCAACAACACCATTTTGCTGAGGTGTTTCCATAACATAGAAATGTCTTTTAATTCCATTTTCATCACAGTAATTGTTAAATTCTTTTGACACAAACTCTCCTCCATTGTCTGACCTTAAGCACTTAATATTCATATCAATTTCATTTTCAGTCAATTCTTTGAAAACTTGAAAGCAACTAAATGTTTCAGACTTCTTTTTCAATAAAAACAACCAAGTCATTCGAGTAAAATCATCCACAAATAAAAGAAAGTATATTTAACCATTTTGACCTGTTGTCCTCATAGGTCCACATACATCAACATGTATTATTTCCAAAGGTTTTGTTGTAGAATATTCCTTTGTTTTAAACTTGACTCTAGTTTGTTTACCATGTTGACATTGTTTACAAATAGAGTTGGAAAGATTCTTTAGGACAGGTAAGTTCCTTATCGCCTCCTTTTTATTTAAATGAATCAGATTTTCAAAGTTAATATGCCAAAGTATTTTATGCCATAACCATCTTTCATCTTCATGTCCAAGATAGCAATTTTCATCCTTCTCATCTAAAATGTATATGTTATTTGTTGTCCTTGTAGTTGTTCCAACTAACTGATTTGTTTTAACATCCCTGATTTGACATTGTTTAGAATCAAATATCATAAGATGCCCTTTATCACATGTTTGACTTACACTCAACAAGTTATGTTCCATATTTTCAACCAGTAAAACATTTTCAGCCATTATGTCTTTGTTCAAACAAACAATGCCTCTTCCAACTATTCGAGCTGATTGATCATTACCAAATGTGACAGAAACTTCTTTTCTTTCATATAAAGAATTAAAGATTTGTTTTCTTCCTATCATATGTTTTGAGAATCCATTGTCCACACACCACATAACTTTATGATCATCTTGTAAAGCAAGTTTGCACTCTTCAATTTCTAAATGATCATTCTTCCTTTTCCAATAACTAGTTTTCTGATTTGTGTATTGGTTTATAACAGATTTTTGAAAATTCATTGGACAGGTTCTTGAAATATGTCCAAAGTTATTACACCTATAGCATTCAAATTCAAATTTCAAAGCATCAAATCTGTTATGTGAGTTGTTCACATTGTTCTAAATAGATTTATCATGTCTTCTTTCATATTCAAATCTGGATATGCCATGACCGCTATGTGCACTTATGTTTCTTGAAAAAACATTATAGAAAGCTGCTTTGTGTCCATACTTATAAAAAAATAAACAGTAACCTTCAAACCTATTTTGATGATTGCAATAATTTTTTCTATGCACTGTTGAAGCCTGATTATCTTCTTGCTTTTCTGATCCCTTTTGCTTGTATGTGTTTTTCTCATTTGTATGTTTTGTACCTGCTTTTTCAAGACTTGAACTAGAGCTTGTATTAGTAAATTCATATTCATACCCAATTCCAGTCTTATCATAAGTTGATCTTTGACTACAGATAATTTGATTCAACACTTGAGAACTATGATTCATGTTATTTTCTTGTACTTTCTTTCTTAATAAAATGACTTCAAATTTTAAACCTTCATTTTCCTTTTCCTTTTCTGTAAGTATATTATTTAGAGCTTTTTCAGTTACTCTAGCCTCTTCTATTTTGAGTTTTAAGCCAACTAACATGATCTCAGTGTTTTCAATTAAAATGTTTGACTTCTGTAATTCTTGATCTAAATTCTCAATTTCTCTTTTGAATTGTTTGCATTCTCTTCTTACTTTCTTTAGTTCAGACAAAGCACTTACAAGTTCAACTTCCAGGTCAATTTCACCTTCTTCTTCTTCAATAAGTTCATCATTCTGATTTTCCATAGCCATAAAAAGTCTTATATCTGAACTTTCATCACTTTCATCTATATTTGAGGACTCACTATTATTTTTGATGAATAGACTTTTCTTTTTATAAGAATTTCTTTGAAATGGTTTCTTATACATTTTCTTATATTCTTTGGTTTTGATGTTACTTTCTTCTTCTCCATCAGAATGTTGATTGAAAGGACACTTAGAAACAAAATGCCCTATTCTACCACAATTAAAGCACTTGAGATGAAGTTTACTTTTGTACTTTCTAGTACCTCTTTTTAGATTTTTGACAAAGTTAGCTTCTTCCATGTCTTCTTGTGAATCCTCATGATTACTGGTTTCTGTTTCAATCTTTTTCTTGTCCTTCTTTACTGCCTTGAAATCTGCTTACTTATTGGAAGGATTCTCATTAGATGTCCTCATCTCATATGCTATTAGTATTCCTTGCAACTCATCCGTTAGTAAAGTAGCAATATCAGTTCTTTCTTCTAAAGAAGATATTTTGGGATCAAATCTTGCAGGTAAAGATCTAAGCACTTTTTGCACAATAATACCATTTCCAACTATTTCTCCTAAACCTCTCATAGTATTGACTACTTCATCACTACGTAAAAAATAGGTAGCTATATTTTCAGATTCTTCCATCTTTAAACTTTCAAATTGAATTCTATATGATTGTAATTTAACATTATTAACCTTAGTATCTCCTTCATATACCTTCCTCAGTTTGTCCCATAGCTCTTTTTCCGACTCACAATGCATTACCTTAACAAATTCTAAACCTGCCAATCCTCCAAGTATTGCATACATAGCTTTGGAATTACTCTCATAGAGTTTCTTCCCTGTAGCATCTGTTGGAACTGTTGTTGGAGCCTTATATTCATTCAACACAACTTGACAAAAATCTACTCCTTGAGATTGCAAAAACAATTTCATCCTGATACTCCAAAAAGCATAATTATGTCCATCAAACAGAGGTAATCCATATTTAGTAAAATCAGTTTTCTTATCCATTATTAAAGATCAAACTTCCAGTGATTAAACTGAATCTTGAAGTAACTGCCTCTGATACCGATTGTTGAATAGGATAGCCTAACTGNGGGGGGGGGGGGGTGAATCAGTTAGATACAATTTATTTCTTTTTGTTTAATAGATTACTCAATGAACACAAATTATGCCTTTTACTATATTTCTTGCTACAAATTATTCAAATAAATCAATATGCAATCACATAAATAAACAATGACACAGAGATTTTCATGAGGAAACCCAAAAGGGAAAAACCTCTTCTTCTTATGAATGAAAGGCAAGCTCCAACTTCTCTTTACATTCTTATTTTATCTGAGCTACAACCCAGATGAGGATGCTACCTCTGTTTCTTCAACACCTACTGAATGGAAGCTACAACTCCCAGATGTACAAGCACCAACTTGTACAGAAGAATTTTACAATCTTCCCTTTCTCCTCCCTACCACCCTGGAATCCTTCTCTGTCACTAAGTACTTGCAAACCAACTCTTTATCTTCTCTGTCAAAGATTAAGCATTCAAATCCTCTCTGTTTATATATTCATATCAAAATCCATTCTTGACCAAACCACATAGATTTATAAATCTTTGCATATGTCTTCTCTCATTAATCTTCACTCTTTGTTCATCATTTCTTCTCACTATCCCTGCATAATTTTATTTCAGTTCATCTTAATTTAAAGAAATGAATTTTAATTTTCTCCTTTGTGTTTTTTTTCAGAGCTTCAAAGCTACCATAATTCCCCTATACCTAATGCATCACACAAAATTTCACTTATACATACCCTGTACAATAAGAGCATACACTGGAACCCTCAACCTTCGAATATTCAGTTACAATAACTGAATAGCTACCTTACAATGATCATCATTGGCCAAGGCATCAAGAAGAAAAACATCCACACAATCAGTTTAAATATTTAACCAACACCGTTCAATGATCATACATTTGTTTTGATTCAACATAGAATAACCCTTGAGTGCTTTGGCAAGGAACTTGTGCTTAAACCATATTCCCATTGGCTATGACCATGGGATTAATTAAAATGCGTTTTGCATTTCGACATTTCAGCATTCCTATGATGAAGTGTCTCGACACTCCAAGTCACGATCCCTGAAATGGAGCTTATCTACTCTAGCTCCTCCCCTCATATGACCACTAGCAGTAACCACAACCTACACCAAAAAACAAAAGGCACTTTGCATTCCGGCATTTCGGCGTTTCGCATTTCGGCGTTCCTGTGATGAAGTGTTTCGAAACTCCAAGTCACAATCCCCGATATCCACTTTTCTTCGATCAACGACCAACGACCTTTCGTGATCAGACGGTCTTGATCTCATCGAGACTTTATGTTTCACGTATCGTGATATCGAAGGTTGGAGCATGTCCTTTATTTGACTTTCCAGTCAGCGAAAAGCTGATCTGTGACCACGTGTCCTGCTCGAGGATGGACAATCCTCCTGCTTTCGGGATTTTATAAGCTCGCTTCACTTTTCACTTTAAAGAATGTGCAGGTTCTCCTGGATCTGACGACGGTTGGGCCCCCCACTCGGATCTAATGCCTGAGATCCATTCTCTTCTACTATGCGCTCCTTCCTTTCTAAATTCCCGAGTTCTAAAGGAACTCTCAGCTAACCACTGTGCAACTGATTCTCTCTGTATTATGGATTATTTAAGTTTGACATTAATGAAAAAACCAAGTCCTATGAGAACTGACCAACAAACTATTCTGAAACACTCATGCATGAAGGATCTAGTTGAGGGTTTTGGTTATATTGTAATGTAGGTTTGATTATAATGCAATAGTGACATGTTCCAATGCTTTCCTTGTTATCTAGATTCTTCTTAGGCTAAAATGCTCGTGCAAGGAGGATCCATATGAATTATTGTAGCCACATAGTAATGGAGGTTTGATTATTATGTTGCTATAATATTTTCAGTGTCTGAAACTTAGTTTCAAGAGTGCTCTTGTGCCTGAGTTTTTCTTCACCAAGCTGCTTGAAGGCCAAATGCTCATGGAACACTTGTCCACTTTTCTCACTAAGTCTTCCCTCTGATGATCTTTAAACTCAAATCAATGACTGAAGTTAATGAGGACCTCATTTACCTATGCATTGCTTGTCCAGTTTCTGTGTTAAATCATTCTTGTGCTGAGTTTTGTCCATTTGACCTCCTCTCATAAACCTACCTCCACCAAACATTATGATGGGTACTGGGGTTATCCTCTTGCAATCTGTGGGTGAATCTCATTGCTAACATTCATGGTGTCTTTTCCAGGGAATGAATTGAAGACATTTCCTTGGGATTGAATGACAAAGAAATGATGATTTTGAAGGTGTATCAGAAATCGGTACCTTGAAGATTGCAACTTGCACCTGTTGACTCCACTATCTCAGTTGTGGCTCCCAAAGGAAGACACAAGAGGTCTACTCCACAGCTTCCTCTGGAAACACCTCAAGCTGACCCAGAAAAGATTATCAATAAGGGAAAGACCTCTCAAGAAGAAATTTCGGCTGCTGCATCAGGTGATTTTGGTAATTTACATGATCCTTCTTTTAAAACTCCACTAGCTATTTCTAATTTTCTTATTATACCATCTGTTGGAGTTTCCATAAGTTTAAATTTTTGAAGTTTTCCTGTTGAATTCCCCCCTTCTAGTCTTCATTTGGAAGGAGGAAGTTTTGAAATTCCTGTTTCCCCTGATATTGTAAAGTGGTTTAGACCCAGGAGCTTAGAGTTTTCGTACTCCTCCTCATGTCAAAGTTGTTGCATCTAAAGAGGGGGAAAATTCTTTTCCTTTGAACCCCATATCATTATCCTTCAACACTCAACCGTTTCCTATTTCTCCTAGAAACACAACTCCACTCCCACCTATCCAAACTCCATCTCCCCCTGGTTCTCCTATAATTCACATCCCAATGGCAGGTGCTAATCCTCCTAGAAACATAATGGATGCCATAGTGGTTGCTAGGTATGCCCATCTTGTTTTACCTCAGCCTATGAATTCTCTCCCAGCTGGAGACTACCTTAAGTACATTCCCAAGTTCACAGGCGAGGAAGACATAAATGCATAAGAACACCTTTCAACTTTTTATAGTTATGCATATAATCAAAACATTGCAAATGAAGATGTGTGGATGAGAGTTTTTGTACAGAGCCTTGATGGTGAGGCTAGGAAATGGTTCAGAGGCTTAAATACTATATCTATTGATGGGATTTAGGCTCTGGATGATTCATTCTTAAGACATTAGGGGGATAAAAAGGATTTCCTTTATTATATTATAGAGTTTGGGTCACTTAAGAGAGGAGAGGGGGGATTTGTTTCGTACTTCTCAAAGAGGTTTAATAAGAAGTACAATAAGATTCCCACTAAAACTAAGCCTACTGAAATCTCTTCCAAGATCACTTATGCCAGTGATTTTGACCCTGAGTTTTTCCTCCTATTGAGAGAAAGAAGAGCTACCTATTTATCTCATATGCAAGATGCATCCCTTGAAGTAGAGTCTAATATATTGGCAATTGACAACCTTAGGAGTAAATATGATAGAGACAGAAGGAGAGGTAGGCCTAAAGCTTCGACCTCTGATTCCTCTGCTACCCACCCTCAAGTGAATGAGTTGGAAAAATTGGTAAAATCACTTTCTGCAGAAATGGAGAAATTGAAATTTGAAGGAAGGTGTTGGCCCTCGACCAAGTTTTGGTGAAAATTTGGTCAGTTTTGGTGAAAATTTGGTCAGTTTTGGCCCAATTTTGGACTTCGACATGTTGATCAAAGTAGGAGTGCCCAGGCAGAGTTGAGACCGTAGATATCACCTATTTTGAGGTTTATGTGGACCCAGTAAGGGGACCTCTAGGGTTTTGTAACGGGTTTATGGGATGTCGGCCCATGGGTTCTCCCCATGTTTAGGCCGTATTGTAAGATTTTGTAAAGTATAAATAAGATGAATGTATTGTAGAAAAGTAGATCCACGTGCATCGAGAATTTGTGCTCGACTATGATTTTGTAGACTGTGCTTAGTTCTTGTGATGATCAGTGTGGAGTGGGTGCTAAGTGTTGTGATAAAAGATTTAGATCTCTGCATTTGACCTATTTTTGGGAAGTAAATAAGGAGGATCTAGTGCTTAGTGTGCAGTTCTCCTGTCTTGTGTGGAGTTCAAATCTGTGTGTTAGTGCACATGAGTGACTAGATGTAATATCTTGGAGAATAATAAAGAGGCGAAGTGGTTTGTTGATGTATCCCGACCCTGGGGTGAACCACATATATCTGGTGTCTCATGGTTTTCTTTGTACAATGTTATTTCTGTTATGTATTTTCCTAGTGCTTTGATTATGATGTGTAATGAATATACAATTTGATCATTTAAGTACTTTACTTAGGTTAAAGGGGTAAATGAGTGATAGATTTAACTCATATTTCTAAGTGTTAAGTTCTCAGGGTACATAATCACTTGTTATTACTCCACTTATCTGTCTTTGATTATGATCTACGATGTTAATTAGGTTAATAAGATAATGCATGCTCACTTCCTAAGCATTAACATAATATCCTGCAAAGTGCTCTTATCAAAGATTCATGTCCCAACCTAGTTACAGACACCTGTGTCCTATAACCCCCCCTACTTCTACCTCAGGTGATACTTCGCCTGCTTCGCAGGTGTTTCTGAAAGGGTCGATAGTCGGGGTTTTGTTGGTGCATTGTTAAGCATTGAACCCTGGGTCTACCCCTATGCCAACAAATGGTTCCGTTGCTGGGAAGTAACACATAAGTTACAACCTCTGCATGATGAAGCTTGAAAGGTGTTTGAGGAGATCGAAATCCAGGGTTCATAGTTAGATCAAGTAGTTGCAATAGTATAACAACACCTGGAAGGGCCTGATACAAAAAAGATAGTCCATGAGCTCGCTAAGCAGGAGGCTCAGGCGAGGCAGCAAGTCGAGGTAACTCAATTTAAGATCGAGGATTTTGAAGCAACATTTTCAATACCCGAGTGACTTGGGATGAGTCATAGGTGAGTGTTGGGGGCTTGTTGGCCCTTGACCAAGTTTTGGGGAAAATTTGGTCAGTTTTTGCCCACTTTTGGACTTTGACACGTTGATCAAAGTAGGAGCACCCAGGTGGAGCTGAGATTGCGTATCTAACCTATTTTGAGGGTTATGTGGACCCAGTAAGGGGACCTATAGGGTTTTATAACAGGTTTATGGGATGTCGGCCCATGGGTTTTCCCCATGTTTAGGCCCTATTGTAATATTTTTTAAAGTATAAATAAGAGGAATGTATTGTAGAAAAGTAGATCTGTGTGCGTCGAGGCTTTGTGATCGATTGTGATTTTGTAGACTATGCTTAGTGCTTGTGATGATTAGTGTGGAGTGGGTGCTAAGTGTTGTGATAAGAGATTTGGTTCTGTGCATTTGACCTATTTTTGGGAAGTAAAGAAGGAGGATCTAGTGCTTAGTGCACAGATCTCCTATCTTGTGTGGAGTTCAACTTTGTGGCTTAGTGCACAAGAGTGATTGGATGTAATATCTTGGCAATTAATAAAGAGGAGAAGAGGTTTATGGACGTAGCCCCACCCTGGGGTGAACCACGTATATCTGGTGTCTCATGGTTTTCTTTGTACAATGTTATTTCTGTTATGTGTTTGCTTAGTGCTTTGATTATGATGTGTAATGAATATACAGTTTGATCATTTAAGTACTTTACTTAGGTTAAAGGGGTAAATGAGTGATAGATTTAACTCATAGTGCTAAGTGCTAAGTGCTCAGGGTACATAATCACTTGTTATTACTGCACTTATTTGTCTTTGATTATGCTCTATGATGTTAATTAGGTTAATAAGATAATGCATATTCACTTCCTAAGAGTTAACAAAATATCATGCGAAGTGATATTATCACAGATTCATGTCCCAACCTAGTTACAAACACTTGCATTTTGTAACCCCCCCTACTTCTACCTCGGGTGAGACTTCACCTGCTTCGCAGGTGTTGCTGAAAGGGCCCGTAGTCGGGGTTTTGTTGGTGCGATGTTAAGCATTGAACCCCAGGTATGCCCCTGTGTCAATAGAAGGTAGATCTATAGGAACCCCCAAAATGATGATAATAGGGTAACTTCAGAAGACCCAATAATTCCCCTTAGATCATCCAAAGAGATCAAATAAATAGGGACAGGGATGATAAAATAATCCAAGCCCCTCTCCAAAATAACCTTGTTACTGATGAAGACGGGGAGGAAGAAGATGCAGATCCTAAAATCCATTGTTTTGGTGACACCTCTTCATCTCCTCATTTAACCAAATTGGCATATGAAGAGGCTCTCACGGGAAGCCAACTAAATGAGATGAGAAAAGGGAAAAGGGCCAATGGAAATTCAAATAGATACAACCTAAGGACGAAGAAGAAAGAGGGAGATCCTGACATTCCTGATTAGCCTACTAAAATGGTGAATCCTTCTAAGGATGTGGTAGCTAGAAGCAAAGAAAAAGAGGCACAAAACCCTCAGACAGTGGTTAAGAGACCTATCCCAAAAGTGAAGGTGATTCTGAAGCCTCCCTCCTCTTTTAGATTTGAGAATGAGATTCAAAAGATTAAAATCCCTGTACCTTTTTTAGAGCTAGTTAAGAATGAGGATTTCAAAAGGCACCTTTCCAAAATGTTGCAGCCTGAACCTTCATCTCATCCCATAGACTTAGTCAACCTACAAGATGAAAAACCAACTGTCATACTAGGGCCTTTGGTAGAGGATAGGGATGACTCCTCCCCTCCTTTCTACACCTCATTAAACATTCATGATAAAGTGTTGCACAATTGCTTGATGGATTGAAGGGAATCTCACAATCTCATTTATAAGACTATCATGGATGAGCTTGGGTTGGAGGTTACAAAAGCCTACCATGATTTGTACTCATTTGATTCTAGGAAGGTGAATTTCCTTGGGGTTATTAAAGACCTGGCTATTTCCTTGTTCCAATTGCCAATGAAAAGTGTGGTCATGGATATTGTGGTGGCTGATGTTCCCCCTAAGTTTGGGATGCTCTTGTCTAGATCTTGTGTCAAAATACTGGGGGGAACTTTGTAGATGGATATTTTATATGCCACTGTTCATGTGTTTGGGGGGGAACATAGAAGGCTTTATAGGGAAGCACAAATTGCTTACATTATCAGTGACGAAGAAAATCCGACCAACCACCCCATTTTTGCAGTAGACACTGATTTAGGAAGCAGTATGTTACAACTCATTGATGCTCCTCAAACACCTATTGAAATCAGAAAGAAACCCATCACCTCTTGTGAATACCCTCCTCCCAATACCTCTGCTTGGAAATTTGTTTTTGATGGAGCCTCTTCTGGGGAAAGTGTTGGTGCTGGGGTAATGGTCATTTCCGCTACCCAAGAGACCATATCCCTGTCTTATAAGCTTGAATTTGAAACAACAAAAAATGTGGCAGAATATGACACGCTTTGTTTGGGTTTGAGAGCTTCCAAATACATGAATATTGAGGATCTAGTTGTGTTTAGAGATGTTGAGTTAATTGTTCATCAAGTCAAAAATCTGTATCAAGCTAAGCACCCTAGGTTAAGGGCTTACATAAATGAAGTCTAGGAACTTGTTGAAAGTTTCTTCTTGGCTTTTAATATCTCATTTGTTCCAAGAGAGGAGAACACTGTGGCAGATTCCTTGGTTGTCTTAGCAAGTAATTTCAGGGTTTATTTTCCCCCTCAAACTCAAGTATGATGTGGAAGTAAAGTATAGACCCTCTATACCTGGCAATGTCAAACATTGGAAGGTTTTTGAGGATGATCTTGAGATAAAAATATTTCTTGAAACCGTGGATGGATTTTATGATTTGCATATTGATCAAGATTAGGATTCTGAAGAAATCCCTCATGTTGATGTTTTTCTGAATAAAATTGCTGACCATCATATTGTTCAGTTTCCTATTAACCATATTCCAAAGGGACTAGTCCCTTTGGAGAGATTGTTTGATAGAAATGATGTTGTTGTAAAGATTAAAGGTTCGACTGAAAATGATAATGTGACTGAATGCAATTTGGGAACAGAGGAAGACCCAAAGTGTGTCAAATTGTCTAGTATCTTATCAAAGGAACAAAGGGCTGAGTATGCCAAGATTTTGAAGGATTTTTCTGATGTGGTTGCTTAGAAATATGAATATTTGAGGACATATGACACAAACATCATGGAACACAAAATCCCTTTGAAAGAAGAGGCCAAACCTTTCAGGCAGAAACTCAGATAGATAAATCCCATGCTGCTGCCTATTATGGAAAAACAAGTGAAAAATATGTTGGATGCCTAGATCATCATTCCTTTGAGATATTCATAATGGGTGGCTAACTTGGTGCCTGTGAGGAATACAAATGGGGAAATCATATTGTGTGTTGATTTCAACAATTTGAAAAGAAGTTCCAAAAAAGATAACTACCCCTTGCCAAACATGGAGCACATTTTGCAGAGATTGACTGGTTCATCTAGGATGTCTATGATAGATGGATTCTATGGCTACAATCATATGTATGTCCTACCTAAAGACAGAGAGAATAAAACCTTCACTACTCCTTGGGGCACATTCATGTATGCTAAAATTCCCTTTGGATTGATGAATGCAGGAGAAACCTTCCAACGAGCCATGGAAATTGCCTTTATTGGGGAGAAATACAAATTCATAGTAATCTATCTAGATGACATTACAATGTTATCAAAGTCTAACAAAGAGAATTTTCATCATTTGAAGAAGGTATTCCTGAAGTGCAGAAGCTTTGGTCTCTCCCTCAATCCTAAGAAATCTTTGTTTTCTATGAAGGAGGGAAAATTATTGGGGCATATTGTGTCAACAAAAGGAGTAAGAATTGATCCAAGTAGAGTAGAGGCCATCCAGGCCTTATCTTTTCCCAAATCTAAGAAAGAGGTTCAATATTTCTTGGGTAAAATCAATTTTCTGAGAAGATTCATTTCTAATTTTGCTGAGTTGGTTAAGCACATTACAACCATGCTTAGAAAAGGAAACGAGGTGAAATGGAATTATGAAGCTCAAGATTCTTTTAACTAAATAAATAATGATTTGACTGAAGCATTTGTGCTCATCAACCCTGACTACTCTAAGGAATTTCTGATATTTTCCTTTGCCTCTTTTGACACATTGGTTGTTGTTTTTCTATAGAAAAATACAAAGGGGTTAGAGCAACCTATTTTCTTTTTCAACAAAGCGTTGAGGGATGCATAAATAAGATATGATATCATGGAAAAGAAGGATTATGCTTTGGTCAAAGCCCTCAAGGATTTCAGAGTATATGTTCTGCATTCAAATATTGTTGCATATGTCCCTTCAGCCTCAGTAAAAGAGATATTGATCAAGCCTAACATAGATGGGAAGAGAAGCAAATGGATTGCTAAAATTCTGGAATTTGACCTTGAAATAAAGCCAACTAAATTGGTTAAAGGCCAAGGTTTGGCTAGGTTGCTGGCCAAATCAAAGTGCGAGGATTTGGGGGTTAATTTCATGAAAATAAACTCAGAAAATCAGCAAGCCGAGATTGCTAATAAAGGCTCTCATGTCAGCCTCAACTTGACAGGATGCACCTGGTATAAAGACATCATATATTTTCTGCAGAGGTTGAGGCCTCCTGATGGTCTGGACAAGAACAAGATAAGATATTTGAAACTCAAAGCAATCAAATATTGTCTCATTGATCATGTGTTGTAATAGAAGGATCCCCTTGGATTCCTTTTAAGATGTCTGGATCCACAAGAGGCCCAAAAATCTATAGATGATTTCCATGACAGCTTATGTAGGGGCCATCATTTTTTGAGGACCACATCTTATAAGATCCTCAGAGCTGGGTATTTCTGGCCTATCCTTTTTACTGACGTTTGTGCAATATTAGAGCTTGTGTTAAATGCCAAAATTTTTCTGGAAAGTAGCAGCTCAAATCTTTGCCTTTGAAACCCGTGGTGGTTTCTGGACCTTTTCAGCAGTGGGGTCTTGACTTCATTGGAGAAATCCATCCAACCTAAAGTGGTCAGCACAGGTGGATTTTGACTACCACTGATTGTTTCACCAAATGGATAGAAGCCATCCCTACAAGGTAATCATTATCTTCCTTGAAGATATCATGTCCGGATTTGGCTGTCCAAGTAAGATTGTTACTGACAATGCTGCCTCCTTCAAAGATGAACCATTAATCAATTTCTATAAGCAACATGGAATTACATTAATCCATTATACTCTCTACTAACCCAAAGGAAATGGTTTAGCAGAGTCCTCTAACAAGAGCCTCATAAATATCATCAAGAAATTGTTAGAAGACAACAAGAAATCATGGGACTCAAAGCTAAAATTTTCCTTATGGGATGATAGAGTTACAACAAAAAGGTCACTTGAAATTTCCCCTTTTTAGCTTGTGTATGGGGTTGAGGCTATTTTTCCTACTCCACTTACCTTTCCTGTGACAAATTTCCTCCAAGACTACCAAGGAGAACCCGATGATATGGTCAGGAGGATACTGAAACTAGTAGAAGTACAACATAATAGGGAGCAATTGCTTGATAAAGCACATGATCATCAACAGAAAATAAAATGAGCCTTTGAGAAGAGGGAGAACAAGGAATATTTTCAGCTGGGGGATCTGGTGCTCAAGTGGGATGCCCCCAAGCAATACAAAGGAAAACATGGTAAATTTGAAGCCTTATGGATTGATCCCTTCAATATTTCTGAGGTATTTTCAAACAACACTTATAAATTACAGAACTTGGAGGATTCTGAATTTTTTGGTGGCCCTGTCAATGGGCACTTTATGAAAAATTATTTTGTTTAATTTATGATCGATGTTCCACCATTGTAATTACCACTTCATTTTTATTTCTATTTTGAATAAGAGACTCCATAACCCAAAGCTAAGGCACTGAAAATGCGTGTTCTTGGCAACTCACAGGGAGCATGCCATCCCCTATGGAGCTAATGTTATCACATGGGGTTGTCAAGGGTCGTATGTGTTTGCTGTTAATACCTATGTCTGTACCTTTGTCTCATCTTTCTCTCTCATTCTCTCTCTCTCTTCCGCACCACCAAGTCCTAGGATCTTTCCCTCTGATTGATAAAGTCATTTTCCCCCTTTGTTGATGACCTGGTTTCCCTCAGTGTCTTTCCTGACCAAGTCTCGACCCAAATATTTTCTGTTTTTCTCAAAGAAGGATGAGCACTCATCATCATTTTGTCTCGAATTACTGGTCATTTTGTTTCCTGAGCCCACAACAAGTCATCCAAGTCCTTGTTTACACAGGAATAAACCATGGGCACAAAGCACAACATTCAAAGCGGTCTATTGCGGGCTCAAAGAAAGAAAACATGCAGGTTCAATTTTCAACGAAAAAGATCCTAGGAGCCATTCAGATTAATGACTCTTGGTCTTTCAGAATGTCAAAGTTGCATGATGATTAACGACCAAGCAGAAGCCCCATAGTGGATTTTTCTTGAATTTATAGATCAAGCACCACGCGTCCTTCCTGATCGGACGATCATGATTTACTTCAAGAATTTAGCCTTTGGGAGTTTCAGATTCTCCCCTCTCACTTTCATCTGGAGTGTTTTCTACCGAAGTCCACCGATCGTTGTTGTGTGTCCTTCTCCAACGGACGATCATGATTTGATTCAAGAATTCAGGCTTTGGGAGTTTCAACTTCTCCACTCTTGATGTCCTCCGAAGACAGAAGCCCCAGAGTTAAATATCAAGCACCACGTGTCCTTCTAGATCGGACGGTCATGATTTACTTTGAGAAATCGGGCTTCAGGAGTTTCTTCTTCTCCCCTCTTTCTTTCATTGGGAGTGTTTTCTCCCAAAGTCCACTGATCGTTGTCATGTGTCATTCTGAATCTAACGGTGGTAGTTTGCTTCGAGACTTTGGGCTTCGGGAGTTTCATCTTCCTTTCTCCCATTTTCCTCTGAAGTAGTTTCTCCGGAGACCACAGATCTATGTTGAGTGTCCTCCTCAAATCAACGATAGCGGTTCGTTTCCAAGCTTCATCATTCATTTCAGGCTGCCATGTCACTCCAAGCTCGTATTACTCCAGTATTTATACAAGATCTACATGCATTCCCCCCTCAAGCTCCAAGCATCGAAGACACTTGGGACCCATCAGTTCTGACGCATGGCACTCATCTGTTAGAGACACATGGAATCCATCTAGCACTGACAAATGACACTCATTTCAAGCATTTTTGGACATGTCTTTAGCCTATTTTTGAGTGACATGTGTCACCCCTCTGCCCACGATATGTGATCATAGTGACATCAGGCCACCCCGATAGATGCGGGAGATCATCCTCTAGGAAGTGTTCTTGTTCAAGTGCCAATATTAACACCATCTCCATGCACGGTTTTAATGGATCCTAGAATTGGTGGGAGAATGAACTCTAGCGGTGGCACTAAAAGTAGAAGAGTTTCCTAGATCGTAGATTTTCACCAAATCGACGACCATTGTTCATTTTGGGGACAGAACATGCTTGAGCGATAAATTCTAGAGCGGTCCTTCAATCGAGACCATGGTATAGCGAGGGTGGTACATGGAAGTTGGTGGTGAATTGCGGGCTCAAAAGCGATGTGAATCCAAACCACCTTTTATGGCCCCACAATCGCGTGCTTATATAATGAAAAATTCGAGAGAAATGCATGGTAGCCCCTTAAGCATTAAGCCTCATCCCGATCCCGATGATAGATAAATTAACGAAAAAGGAGTGGTGGTTGAAATCTCGACTCACTCCATAATTAGAAGGCGTGGAGGGTTTGGCCGTGGAGACAAAACTGTCATCCCGAGGTACCACGATGGATGATTTTTCCTGCAGGCCCATGCTGAGATGAGTTTGTGTCTGATAGGAGGATACATGCACAGTCTGACAGAAGAAGGCATAGACTAAAGGCTTTGAATGGAATGGCCAGATCACAGTCCTGGTAGTTGTGGACTAATCTGAGAATAAATCGACCAATTCAATATTTTTTTATGGTCATCAACTGGTTGAGAAGAGCTCCCTACTATGTAATTTTGATGCCAGAGTTGTTCTCTGGTTATGTATATGATTTGAGACTTTTACATTAATAAAAGTGAGTTCCTTTCATCTTCTTGTGTAAATTGTTCTGAAACACTCGGGCATGGAGGATCCAATCGAGGGTTGTGGTTGTATTGTAATGTAGGCTTGATTATAATGCAATAGTGACCTGTTCCAATACTTTCCCTTTTATCTAGCTTCTTCTTAGGATGAAATGCTCATGCATGGAGGATCCAGACGAGTTGTTGTAGCCACATAGTAATGGAGGTTTGATTATTATGTTGCTGTAATATTTTCAGTGTCTGAAACTTAGGTTCAAGAGTGCTCTTGTGCCTGAGTTTTTCTTCACCAAGATGCTTGAAGGCTAGATGCTCATGGAATACTTGTCCACTTTTCTCACTAAGTCTTCCCTCTTCTCACCTTTAAACTCAAATCACTAACTGAAGTTAATGAGGACCTCATTTCCCTATGCATTTCTTGTCCAGTTTTTGTGTTAAATCATTCTTGTACTGAGTTTTGTCCATTTGACCTCCACTCATAAACCTACCTCCACAAAGAATTTTGATGGGTATTGGGATTATCCTTTTGAAATATGAGGGTGACTCTTAGTGCTAACACCTTGCATCTAGAACAAACAACGATCTTTTTGAATTTTCTTTTTTGAAGCCTTGAACCATGGAGACTTTGGTTCCTCAATCAAATTTGAAGCAGGGCCTCAAATATATTGAAAATAAATGGCTCCCCAGTATGGTTTCCAAAAATTTTGATGATTGAATCTGTTACACATCAAAATTACTCACTTTGATAGTGTTGCAAGTGTCGTCATTACAAAGGTCGCAAGTGTCGCATTTTGCTCACAAGGTCGCAAGTGTCGCATGTTGCTCACAAGTGTCGCAAACATAAAACAAAGCATACTGCCATGATGCCTATGTCGTGCCTATAATGACATGAGAAAGACACTTGAAATACCTTAAACATTTGATTTGGAAGAGGAGAAATGAGCCAGCAGGCTTGCAAACCTTTTTCCATCTGAAAGCACCTCAAAAACTAAGCTTTTGAAGGAGAGCACTCCCTCTTACACTATCTCGAAGCATCGAGGCTCCCTCTAACACTGTTAGGGAGCGTTATAACGCTCCCCTGGCCCTTTTGAGGGAGCGCTATAGATTTTTAGAGCGTTGGCGCCCCCTAAAGCTTACTAGGGAGCGCTACAGCGCTCTGATGGCCCTTTTGAGGGAGCGCTGCCTATTTTGGGAAGTTGTTAAGCTGTTGAGATAAATGGGGGAAACATCTTTTCATTCTTGGAAAGAAGTTGAGCTCAAATCCTTAGTCCACCCATGATCCTAGGGAAGATCCTCAACTGAAGGAGAAAAATCCTCACCTTCCCCAAGGATATCTCAAGATTGTTGAGCCTCTCCAAGGCTATATAAGCAAGCTTTCTAATGGTGAAAGAGGACTGAAAAATAGAGAATGATACCAAACTTATGATCTCATAAGTGAGGAATGGAAATGGAGAATTACACCAAACTTATGATCTCATAAGTGGTGTTGGAACATAGTTGATTAAGGAGGAAGAATTGAAGTTATGAAACTTATGATCTTGGAGGAAACTCACAGTCAGCCAAAGGAGAGTGATCAGTGAAGCTGCTGTTATCCAGATTGTAGAGATTTCAGGCAAGGGTTAGATGAAGGGGACTTAACGAAGCTGTCACATTCACATCTATGATTGTAAGTACTACTGTCGTTATTCTCATCAATATGACAGGCTTGGCCTGTTTCTTTCTAGTTTGTGTCTAATGTCACATGAACTTATCACTAGTTGATAGATCTGTTTTCAAGCTAACATCAATAGAGTAGGAAGCGGTTGTATCTTGTTTTGTCCGCAGAACTCAGCGAGGAGCAAAATATTAGAGCGCATCTCAGAGCGTGCATGGACAAATGTCGATAAAAAGGTACTTCTGTCATCCTTCCTTCTCATGTGTTAGTTTAGATAAATTTGAAAGGAAGTCAGTGTCCATGATAAGCATTTTTCTGTCTAGGGTTAAGGTCAAGCTCTAGAGGTGATCTACCTGTCCACAGGGAGATTTTCCTACAACAAAATCTATTAGGACCTAAACGAAAACCTCACGAGGATATGAATCCCCCTGCATTTTTAAAGAGGTGGTACTCCTCTTTGTCTAAAAGATATATATTGAATATCTTGGATTAGGAGAATGCTTAGGAATCAAACCCTAGATATTTATTGCTTGAATTTATTCAATAAAATGGTTCTTCAATAACCTGATATGATATTTATGTGCAACCAGAAGTCTTTTAACAATAGAAAAAGATTGAAGGAAGGCTTCAACATCATAATTTCTTTGTGATCAACATCGCATACATAGTCTTCTTAATCACATATAAATGCATACATATCTTCTTCATGAGAAATAAGAGAGAATAATTTGATCATATCATAGAATTTTAAAAGTGTATTACTATAAATATCAAAAGAGAGTTTGATAGATCAATTTCAAATATCTCATACTTAAGACTCAAAGTTACAAGATACAATCGAAATTAACCCTGAAATAATTCTTTGTGGAGTTTTATTCATGAAAAATGTTCTTCATTACAAAATATTTGACAATCATGTATATGGATGTAAATACTCCATGATTATATAAGAAAAAGTATTTTTAAGAATACAATAAGAACACTAAAAAACTCAACCTTGTGCCCAATTGAGAGAATAAAACATAAAGCTATGAGAAATGGCGTAGAAGAAGAGAAAGAGTGGAGAAGATGGAGATCTATTTTCATTGATCAAAATATTGGTTGTATATTCATGACTGTACCTTCTTCTTCCTTTGATCTTCTTCCCCTGCCCCTCTGATAATTCTGATAGTGGAACCCTTGATGAAGCACTTCTTCTCTTTTTTTAAATTAGATTTTCTAACTACTTGAGTAGTTAGGGTTTTTTTTTCTTTAATTTCCCATACATTTTTCTTCTTGAAGTACTCTATTTAATTAATTCCTCATTAATTGTTTTTAAGGAGTTCACATCATTATCATTTGTATCTTTAAAATGAGTCATTTTCATTTTTTAATAAAAGTTTTTAAATAAAATTTTATTTTGAACAATTCAATTAATTGACTTTTAAAAGAAGAGGACTGTATTTTAATTTTATGGAAGTTATAATCAAATTTTTATCCATGTAAATTATTTAATACATGATATTCATCATCTTATCTTTCCAATGATATAAATTTTTCCCAAATCTGTCACCCGGATCTCAAGATATGAGCTTGTGAAGTTGAGTTGTGACGCAAACCCATTAAAAATTGAATCTGAATGATATTTAAATTTATAGGAAAAATGTGGCCACTTTAATCCCTTCTAACCTATACCATTATCTTCCTCTTTGAAATACCTTTCCAATGGTATAAAATTTACATGATTTCATCACCCAGAGCTCAAGTTATGGCTTCTGGAAGATTGTGACTCAACCGCCATTGATTAAATTTCTGGCCAAATGTGGGCCCTTGATCAAATTCGTTTTTTCTTTGTAATTTGTTTGGTTTCTTTGCAAAATGGTGATCCCACATGCACAAGAATAAAAAATAATTGACTGTATATAATTTAATTTTTAATTACACTTTACATGTGAAACATTAGAATATTATGAGCCTTTGAAAGATATAACCTCCCCTTAGAAAATTGATTTAAAAATATTATTTTGATCAAAATTACACTCTAACCACACCCAACCAGGATATGAATCAACCATCCACATATAACCATAGGTCACCACCTGATAAGTCACCGTCAAATTCCACATGTCACTAATTAATTGGCTGTAACATGTCACATGTTGATTGGGTGCCACATGTCTTCACTAATTAATTGGTTGCAACATGTCACATGTTGATTGACTGCCACATGTCTTCAATAAGAATTTGACACATGTATTCCTCCATGAGCTACCATGTGGCACCAATAATACACTTCCATGTGGATTTATTTCATTGGTTAATAAAGTGCCATGTCACCCACTCATGGACTGCCATATGTCATTAAGAAAGTGGTTGGAATATGGAATGTTTCTATTGGTTAATGGATTCATGCAAGTAAGTGAAATATTGGTTAAGTAATGTGAGAAAGTCGATGAGAGGGGGGTAGGAATAGGGGGTAAGTGAGGGGTAGGGTATTTTGTAGGTGTTAGAACTTGGGTATTTTGTAAGTCACCATCAACTTCCACATGTCAATAATTAATTGGCTGCAACATGTCACATGTTGATTGGCTTCCACATGTCTTCAATAAGAATATGCCACATCTCTTCCTCCATGAGCTACCATGTGGCACCAATAATACACTGCCATGTGGATTTATTTAATTGGTTAATAAATTTCTATGTCACTCACTCATGGACTGCCATATGTCATTAAGAAAGTGGTTGGCATATGAAATGTTTCTATTGGTTAATGGATTCATGTAAATAATTAAAATAATGGTTAAGTAATGTGAGAAAGTCGATAAGAGGGGGGTAGGAATAGTGGGTAAGTGAGGGGTAGCATATTTTGTAGGTGTCAGAAGTTTGG
>ML800237.1:145799-165694 GCA_009831015.1 Picea engelmannii | reverse complement strand
AGTATGTTTAACGAACCCTAGGAAGGAGTGGTTTGGTCCCATATGGGCCTTTCGATGTTTGTTTAACGAGTCCAAAGAAAGAAAACTCGGAGGTTTTTCATGATTATAGAGTCTAGAAAAACACTTAAAAGAGAACTCTCTCAATTCCTTTTTCATAAAGTAGTCTGATGAGACCGAAAAAGAGATAAACTATTGCTCAACAAATGTTTTCTTCAAATACTTTAGCAAGCGTGAAAATAACAATGTCCCTCGGCAATCTTTTCATGTTTAGAGAGTCTGAAAAGAGCTTAAAGGTAACTCCAGGGGATTCTTTTTTCGTATAACCTTTACGAGTCCGAAAAAGTGATAAAAGTATACTCGGTTACATTCTCATTGAATTACGAGCATGAGAAAGAACAAAGACTAAGCTCGGTAACTTATTCTCATGTATTAACGAGCATGAGAAAGAACAAAGACTAAGCTCAGGATTTATTCTCATGTATTAACGAGCATGAGAAAAAACAAAGACTAAGCTCGGGATTGTTTTTATTTTTACGCAAGCTTTAAAACAAAACAAAACTATGCTTGGGATAGATTTTAATTTTTACACAAGCTTAAAAACTAAACAAAACTATGCTTGGACCTGGTTTCATTTTTACACAAGCTTGAACTAGAGGGAACTATGCTTGAGGTAAGTGGTTTCATTTTTACACAAGCTTGAAGCATAGAAAACTATGCTTGTGACTTCCCAATGCATAACACAGGGATGGTTGGTACTTAGCCCCCAACTTAAGAAACTAGCGACTTAACTTTAGCGTGAAGTCCAGAGGCTGAGGAAAATGCCCACCAAGATTTGTTTCATCCAACTGCAAAGGAGAATGAAATGAAGCTTCAAATACTAGATGAAGGACTTGACTCAAATAGAGAGGGGGGAAACTATTTCATTTTTTAACTAGCTTGACATAGAAACAAGAACTATGCTTGTAACCTCTATTTCATTTTTTAATGAGGTTGTCACAGAGATGAAAAAACTATCCTCGTAACTAGTTTCATTTTTTAATGAGCTTGAAATCATAAAACCATGCCCAAAGACCTCTGTTTCATTTTTTTAACGAGGTTGCCTCAGAGATGAAAAAACTATCCTCAAAACCTCTATTTCATTTTTTAACGAGGTTGCTGCAGAGACACAAAAACTATCCTTGAAACCTCTGTTTCATTTTTTAATGAGGTTGTCACAGAGATGCAAAAACTATCCTCGGAACCTCTGTTCTTGATCATGGATTCCAAAAGGACAATGCTCTGGAATGACACTATGTCAAAGGACAAAACTCGGTCATGGATTCCAAGAGGTCTTCACTAGAAGGAAGAAACGCACTCTGGAAGGACACCATGTCGAGGGTCATGACAGGAGTAAAGAGATCATGCTCTAACAACCCTATCGAAGAGATCACCATGTCAACTACTAGATCTAAGTCATCAGAAGTTGAAGCCATGGGTGACAATGCCACATAATTGACCTGTGGTGGGGGTGATACCATCTGCATATAAGAACCATTCAGGGAGGCAATCTGGGTGGGGTCAATGAATGAAAGTTGATCAATAGTCACAACTCGTCCATCGTGAGGGAAAGATATCACACGAAAAAGAGTAGACACAATAGATTTCATGGCATAGACATAATCTTGCCCAAGGAGTAAAGAAAAATCCAAGGGTTCTTGGACTACCATGATGTCAATAAAGACAGTTTTCCCTCCCAAAGTTACAGGAAATTGAGGAAGGGTCCCTAAAGGTTGACTAATTCTTCTGTTAAAAGCTAACAAATTCTGCGTAATCGACACAAGTGGAGGACAACCCAAAGCTTGCCAAGCAATAGAGGACAAAATACTAACAGATGGACCTTCATCTATCAGTGTCTGAGGAACGTCTCGACCAAAAAACTGTACTGTAATCTGGAAAGGAATGTGAGAGGGAAGACAAGGTCCAGCTAGCACACCCCAATCAAAATGGATGGCCTCATAACTTGGAGGGGGTTCCATGGGAGAAGGATGAATGCCCCCCGGCACGGTAGAGTCTGTGTTAATGAGAAAAACATGGGTAGTATCGGGTTTACTCTCTAGAAGGAGAGTAGGATCGACCGATGATTGGATCGGATCAACCAATGGTGGACTTGGATAGACCACTTTAGCACTCTTCAGAGGAAGAGTGGGACTGACCGAGGAAGGGACTGGATCAGTCACTTTGACATTCCTCAATGGAGGAATGGGATTGACCGATGGCGAAACTGGATCGACCACTTTGGTGTCACTCTTTTGATGAAGAGCGGGGCTGATCGATGATGGAACTGGATCAACTACTTGGGTTTGTGGTTCAATCGAGGAGGAAAATAGATTGACCACCTGATCAATCGGACTGACCGGGGATGGAACCAGATTGACCAGTCCATCAACCAATGATGGGTCGGAGGAAAGCTTACGATAACCTTTTGGAAGTTGAATTTTTTCCAAAAGAGAAGAAGCCTCATCCATACAAGGACAAAGGTGAGTTAGATGATGCCCTTTGCATAACATACATGGGAACTTGGCTCTACTTTTCTTCTTCCCAACTATATCTTGACTAGTCGACAGGAAGTCATCAGCATGTTGTTTAGAGGCTAACGACATGGGTTGGCGAGGATGTGTAGACCATGCTTCTATAACCTTGGATAGACCCAGGAATTCCTTAAGAAGATGGCTACCCTTATAAAACCTGCAAGGGTACTTGGGCTTACGGGTTGTTTGGGTGATCTTGACATCATCAACACTCCCAGCATGATTAACAGTAACTTGTTGTTTTCCAACATTTTTGGCAATGGTCGGAGGTTTTGACCCTCGCTTATCTTTCTTCTTCTTAATCTTTATTTTCTTCTTCTTCTTATTCACTGAATTACTAGCTTCAGAACTTTCACCCGATGAAGAAGATGAAACAGAAGGTGACCTCGCAAGAGAAGAAGGCAAAGAAGATCTTACTGGTGAAGAAGGTGAAGGATCAACATGAGGTTGATTCTTGTGGGGGGGAGTGCCTGTGACTGAAGCACTAATTGCATTTGGGATTACTTGAGTGGAAAAAAACCACACCAACAATCCAATAGTGAGACCTAGAAGGCTCAAAGTAGCGATGTGAGGAGGACCAATGTTTCCATAGGAAGGAAAAACAAAAGGTTCCCCTAGAGAAGAGGTTCCTTCATTGGTCATTCCAGGAACTGATGCCATTAAATAAATCCAACCTAGAGTCTGCTAGGGAAAACAAACAACACACGCTAAAAATCTAGGAAGCAAGCAAACAAACAAAACCTTCTTACAAAGAGCACACTAGTTGGTGATGAAATCCAACGTCGCGGGAACAATGTAAGAAGGGGATGAGATAGAGAGGGTGGAAAATTTATGTTGACGACCTGCTTAACGGACTTACACCCTGGTGCAAGCTCCCACACATAATCGTGGGTATACCCTCCAAGGAGCCCGAGTGAGTTTGGCCAACATCGATTCCAGGTACCGTGAAGACTTGCCCCTCCATAGTCACCTCATGTAAAGAACCTAGAGAGATAGGCCACTAAGGTTACCAATTACTACAATGATTCCTGGGGAAATAGTCGACAGTCCGATCCATGCGCAAGGGCAGGGTATCTAGCCCAAAATCAACTTGAAAGGCTTCCACTCATCATTGTGGGTATACCTCTCAAGCGACCCCCATAATATGTGCAACCTTTACACCAAGACCAACAAAGAAGGGTGAGTAACTCTACCAGTCTCAATGCGACCTCGTGATTGACCCTTATGTTAGAAGGGCTTCCCAGGACAAAATTTAATAAGTGGATTTAACCGCTCCATAACTCAAGATTCTATGTTTGTTTGCAACTTTGGAAAGTTATCTTTCACACCTATTCCAAAGCCCTACAACTAATCTAATGTAGGTTTGCTACCAGAAAAGATAAAAAATGTCTAATCGGTTTTTATAAGCGCTTTATTTTATGGCTGTTGTTACTCAAGAGGAAAATGGCGTGAACAATATGGTGTTTTGACCGACTTGAAAATTGTGCAAAGATATGAAGATGCAATCTTTTCATTTCGATGAAATCTATGCTACGAGAAGGAGAAAACATTTATCATTCCCATATGCACAATGTCCCAAAATATATTAAACTCATCAATATCAAGATTCTCAAGAAATGATAAAAAGGTACTGAACACCCATG
The DNA here is from genome assembly GCA_009831015.1 of Picea engelmannii. Lineage (NCBI taxonomy): Eukaryota > Viridiplantae > Streptophyta > Pinopsida > Pinales > Pinaceae > Picea > Picea engelmannii. Next base: position 161,484 of record ML800237.1, on the reverse strand, counting down.
CATGATTCATGGCCCCCCCATGCAAGGATGCCCCCAATCTAATATAAAGCAAGAAATTAAATCTTCTTGTTTCAAAAATTTCACTAAAAGCAATAATGAACTTTCTTAAAACAAAGAAACCCAAACTAAAAGTTCTCTTTTAAAGCGAACTATTCAAAAGAAACCTGATCTTTCCCTAAAAAATTCTAAAGAAAACACATGCTTTGTAATTGAAAGACACTCAAAGAAAGAGACTAATCCTTCAAAACCAAACAAAGAAAAGATGGATAAAAGCAACTCAAAGAATGTAGTGTCCCCAAGGCTGAGCCCCGTTGCAAATAATGATATATGAAATGAATTGTAAACATGTTCTATAGGCTGGTGAGCCAAGTTTTGTATAAGCTGGTAGGCTTATGTGTTTGTTAGGCCAGGGAGCCTAAGTGTTTAAGGCTAGGAGCCTGCTGATGTACTTGTATGTATGTAGAATGATTAATAAAATATAAACACCACTAGGTGCAGACCGACCATGATGAATGAGTGAAGGGGGACTGAGCGTCCACATAGTGGGCAAGGGATTAGGGGCTGGAAGGTGGGATAAAGGGGCTAAGTGTTGAACCTAGGGGGCTTAAGCCTGGGTATAATATTTTAATATTATTTCCCAAAAGACATGTGTATTTTATTTTTATCCTAAGTTCTTGACAAGGGAAAACGTGCAAAAGGGATGCATGCTATGGGAACACATGCATTTCCAAGGGTGACAAGTGTCAACCCTGATGCATGCAAATATAATAGTCGAGTTGAATTGTGTGAGGGGGATCTTCTCCATTCTACCTGACCATCTAAGGGGGAACCCGTTGGACCTCTGCAAGAATACCCTGGTACAACCCTGAAGGCGGTAAAAGCCTGTGTTGATTTGGGAGATAGCCAGGACATCCTCAGTCTGAGCAGTTGGAGCTTGCGCGCTGGATCTTTGCACCCCTCGTACAATCTCGAAACCAAAACCGTGAGACTATCCCATGATTGTTGAACCTGTTTGTGAAGTGCATGTCTGTTTTTCCCAATTGGTTATTGCGGCCACGCAATGTTGGACTGCGTGTGGCATACTGGCCAGAGTAAGCTTGTGCTGAGCTTGTGTATGACCTCTCTTCTGGTGACGGAGGCGACTGTGGTTGGAAGAGGCAGGTTGTCAGGCCTGTGAGAAACTCTTTCCAGGTGAAAGAGTTTGTTGGGAAGTGGTTTCTTCCAGAGAGTGCCCAACACCAGCTACAGGCTCTGAGACTTCCTGATCCGGCCTGTTGCCGAGACCCAGAGAGGGAGGTTAGCACCGATGGACTGTGCGTGTGAAGGTGTATACTCCCGGGCGGAACATGCATGTGGGGAATGAGAGTCTGGTAGTAGTGGGCGTAAGATGGCATCTTTGGGAAGAATCCTTCTAGATATTTTTGTTTTGTTTTCCCTGTAACCTCAGCCTAGCCTAGGATTCCTTGCCTTGGGGTGGAGCTCAGTCCCAGCTCGGGGGTGACCCACTGTTGAGATGATGAGCAGTGTGGTCTAAGGCTGGGAGGTTCATGGAAGGCCTGCACTTGGTTGGTGGATTTCACCACTGTTACAAGATAAGTATCTAACTATGTTCTTATCACATTTTGCATGACTGTGCTACATAAATTATCGTGATTTCCGCTGTGTATATGAATTACTATTAATTGCTATGGATTGTTTAATCGTAGCAGTAAAATTATATGTTTTACTCTAAGTTAAATGTATTTCTTTACTTGAATGCATGTGATTATATAATGCCTGTATGAATTATGTAAAAGTGCGTGTACAGATTGTTACATAGTGCATTATAAGCTCTGGGTAAGAAAAAAGGTACACTACAAATTGGTATCAGAGCGCGAGTAAGCCCAGAGTTCCAAAATGGGTGCGCTACAAAGAATGTCAAGAAGACTGTAAACAGATCAATATAGGCTCTAAAAGCTCAATCCATCTGATCAAAGAAAAACTGGGTCATCAAAAGATGACAAGACCCAATCCAAATAGTTTACAAACAAGTTCGCAGCCTAGCAGTATATTACAGTGCGAGAATTAGGTATTCTCGCAGGGTAGACATTGGTAGGGTGCGAGAAGTTCACACTGAACCTAACAGCAGGGTGAGAACATCAATGATTCTCGCAGTCCATAGATAGGTACAGTGTGAGAATTTCTGTAATCAAATAAAATTTTGAAAAAGGATAGGGAATCTAAGTGAACTTCTAGATATAGAGAGTCTGGATGGATGTCCCACAGGCTCAGAAACCAGAAAACAAGCAATCAAAGGAAGGGAAACTATAATAACTAGGAAACAATTCGATCCCCAGTATGGTCACCAATTTTGTTATCAGACTAATCGGTAGGTGCAGACACTAACTAATCTCCCTAGATCCCCCTGGATCTAGAACAAAACACACCAGAACATGACGCTTTCCTTAAGTTTTAGATATTGAATTTACTAACTAAAGAGGGATAGGTGACATACCATTTAAACGCCACTTCCTCTCACCATCGCCATCCTAGCTCCGTTCCAACACTCATACAATGATGAACCTGTAAAAGAACACAACCAACCAAAGTGACAGTAATAGCATAAACTCAATATAAACCTATGTATGTGATCAAGGAATCATACAATAAAACACAACAAGATTTATAGGAAATAATCATATTACTGTATCATATTAAATTTGAAAGAGAGATTACAACCATGGCCTTGATGTCATAAGGTCCCTTCCAACTGTCCTTCGTTCCCCACACACTTTCACTCCAAGAATTTTGAGAGCATAGATCTGATGATATTCACAATCTATCTTGACAAAGAAAATCTCAAAGCCACTCCAACCAAGCTAATAATTCCAAGCCAACCAAAGCTAATAAGCTCAAGAACCCCTTCTCCATGAGAGCTCCTCTCCTTTTATAAGTTGAAGAGGATAAGGTGAGGAGGTTAGGATGATCCCACTAAATCATGAAAGCGAGTAAGATCCAAACCATTCAGATGCCACCTCACCATGGAAGTTTCTCCTTCTATAAGATTCAAGAAAACGCTCATTTTTCCCACATGTAAGCATTCTCGCACCCTGATTATAGTGAAACTTGTGAACTTTTCGCACCCTAGCTATGATGCAGCCTGCGAGAATCATGCATTCTCGCACCTTAATACATAGGCAGCCTGCGAACTTCCTTTTTTATAAGGTTTTTACATAGGAAAATGCAACTTCTTTTCTCAGGAAAAGTTCTTCTCCCTTCTCTCTTTAGGAACTCAATCCACTGACCCCTCTGAAGGAAACACATAGGTTTACACCATTAACGGTCATAGGGATTATGAAAATAATGTGTAACATAGGCAGAGATATTTCGATGGAAGAGGTTACCCGGTTCGTATGAAAAATCCTAGTTGGTTTTCAATGGAAAAACTTTTGGGGAAGATGTGTTGTGCAAATGGATGGACCACCATTGGAATCCAGAGCTCAGATATACCTCTGAGGCACAAACACTGGCCAGAAAATGGAACTATTTTATGTTACAAGCCGAGGAGGATTGCAATGGATTACTAAGAAAGGAATGGACCTGGGGTCCCTCTGGATTAATTCTAAAGCCATGGATGGTAGAGTTTGATCCAGTAAGAGAACTTGTGGCCTTGATGCAGGTATGGTCCATCTTGTCGGGTTTTCCACTTTGTTTTTGGTCTAGGGAGGTGTTGGAATCCATAGGGAATAAAATTGGTTCCTTTGTGGGATTGGAACCCAAATGGGATTCTAAGTAGGATTGCCATTGGGCATGGATCCATATTGAGGTTGATGTATGAGAAGGTCTGGTGGGGAATGTGGACATTGTGCACAGAGATAGGACCTGACATCAATGAGTCGACTACTATAAGTTTCCTTTCTGCTACTTCGTATGCCATGAAATTGGACATATTTGATCTTAATGCAAGAAGGTTTCACCCCTATTTCAAAAACATTCCAAGGTATGGAAGACAAAATCGACATTTGGACAAACGCTATATTGGAAAATTTCTTTGTGGAAGGTATAAGAACTAAGGTCATACCAAAAAACAAAAGTGTGGCAGGACGTGACCAAGCCATCAAGAAGGCATCCCAATGACTCTCCTTCATGTAATTCTTAGGAACAATCTCTCCTTGTTCATGCTTTAGCTCCTTTTAATTGTGGTATTGAATTTTTCCATGACAGAGTGTCTTCTCTTCCTATTTTTAAACCTTCTCCTGAATCCCCTTCGAAGGAGTTAGATTCTTTCAAAGAGGTCCATGTCCCACTCTCCCCTAAGTCTCTAGTTTACCTAATCAAAATTGTGGGTGATGGCCCTAGTTTTGAGATCGAGCCTATCTTGCTTCCCCCCTCCCCTTCTTCTTCTCCCCCCCCCTTCTCTTTCTACCTTGAAATCGGGGATTCCCCCTTCGCCTCCCCTTCCCCCCTCCCTTGTTGAGTGGGATAGTACAACTAAAGGGGTCTCTCTTCACCCTCCTGTTGAGTATGCCTCCCTCGCTTCCCTTTTGACTCGACCATATCCTCCTGAAAAAAAATATGAATTGAGATCCAAAGGAAGGTCAAAGGGAGATATTTACTCCAAAGGAGGATTGGCCTTAGATCCCTCTCAATCCAACTCAGTGGGCAGGAAGTCCCATTTGTAGAAGGCCCAAGAAAAGGCTATAGAAGAAATAAAAGAAGGAAAACATGCGTCAATTTCCAAGACCCTTAGAGTGGGGTGTGCCATGAAACCCCCTTCTCTATGATTATCCTCTCATTCAAAATGAGAGGTGTTGACCCCCCCCCATAAAAATATTGACCTCAAGAGGCTTCTCCTCAACCTCAAGATGGGCGTAATCTTGATTCAAGAGATGATGTGTTCTGGAGAGAAGGCCAGGGAGATTTTTCATCCTGGTTAAGGAAATGGTCCTTTTGCACAACTGATGCTATTGGAATGTCTAGGGGTTTACTGAATGGCTAGAGTCCTGACTTCAAGACCCTTTCCTCTTTCTCCTTTTGATTAGTGATATCAGTAAAATTAAGATATAAATATAATGGTTATGCATTTTTCAGTGGTTAATATCTACAGTCCCTATACTGATAGTGTTCCCTAATGGGAAGAATTAAAATATGTAGGTTCATTTAATGATCCTCTTATAGTGGTTGGGAAATATTTGAATTTTCCCTCCCTCTTAGAGAAGTTTGGGGTGAACATCCAAAGGTGGATTGTCTAAGAGGATTTTTGCATTCATTGTTAGAGGAACTTCACCTGGTGGGTGTAGAACCGGTCAAGCTATCACCGACTTGGCACAACTTTAGAGCAAGAAAAGAGGCAGTTGCAAAAATATCGAACATATTTTTGGTTTTAGAGGCGTTAATGGAGACATGTATCTGCATTAAGACCTAGGTTGGAAGAATATCAGACCATTGACCTATTATCCTTCACCGAAAAACTAGAAGGGAAGCACCCCTTTCTCCTTTGAATATTAGCCAAGTATGGATAGAGGAGGAGGTTTAAAAAATGCTCTTAACTGAGGTTTAAAAAATGCTCCTTTGAATATGCAGAATGGGAATAGTCCAGGACCAAACAGTTTTATAGTCGAGTTTTTCATGTCTTTCTATGACCTGGTAAAAGGCGACCTCCTTACGATAATAATATAATCCCAAAGAAATGGTAAGATCATTGGCTCCTTCAACTCTACCCTTCTTTGTTTAATCCCAAAAAAGTAGGACATGGATTCTTTTGGGGACTTTAGACACATCTCTTGATTTAATTTAATCTATAAGATAATTTCCAAGGTCCTAGTGAGACGCTTAAAGCCTGTGTTGAGTGATATCATAAATGAGGAACAATTTAGATTCCTCCAGCCTAGGAAAACTCACGATGTTGTTGTGATATCCCAAGAAGTTTTCCATTTAGTAAAAATAATAATATGAAATCAACCATCATGAAAATAGACCTAACTAAATCTTATGATAGAGTGAATTGGACATTTCTATGATTGGTTCTGTTGTAGCTAGGGATGAATTTACAAACAACAAATTGGATCATAGGGTGCCTACAATGTGCCTCGTTCATAGTTATAATCAAATATTATCCATCCTTATTTTTCAAAGCCTCGAGAGGTCTAAGACATGGGTGTACGCTCTCCCACTTCCTCTTCTCGATAATTGCAGAATATTTAAGTAGAATGATGAAGGAATCCAAAGTCAATGGAGTGATAAGACAAGTTAGTGTAAATGGGAGAGAAATTATCTCCCATATTCTATTTGTAGATGATATTTTTTGTTGTGTTCAAGGAACACACATAGATATTTCAACTTAAAAAAAGATCCTAGACCTATACTGTAATGCAACATGTATGGATATCAATATGGAAAAATATTGTTCTATCTTTCACCACTGTCAGAAGAGGAAATTGTCTCTTTTTCAAACATTATTCCTACCCCAAAAATAACCCTAGATGAGGGTTTCAAGTATCTAGGTTTTCTACTCAATCCTGGATGCTATAGAAATGAAAATTGGGGATGGCTAATTAGAAAAATTGAAGCAAGGGTTTCTATTTGGGTTAACAAGCTCTTATCTAGAGGAGGAAGACTCATCCTCCTAAAGGCAGTCTTGGAAAGTATCCAAATCTACTGGAATGCCATCACGACAATTTTGAAGGGGATCCTTACAAGGATTCACAAATTGAGATTTTAGTATATTTGGGCCAACCATAAGTCAAAAGGAGGAATCCACGTAGCTAAATGGTCCTCTATTTCTCTCCCTAAAGAAATAGGTGGTTATGGATTAAAGGAAATTCATTCCTTCACCTATTCCTTGACTGAAAGGAACCTATGGAGGATTACACAAGGAAATTCTTTATGGGTGAGGGTAATGAAATCAAATTATTTTCTTAATTTATTGATAGATGAATGGTTCCAAGATCCCTCCAAATATTCTAAATGATCCATTGTGTGGAAGGATTTGGTATATGTGTTCCCTTTTGCAGGTGGTTGGATGGTATAGAAGGTCAGGAAAAAAAGAAATATATGCCTGGGAGAAGATCCCTGGTTAGGTTTAGGTTATAACTACAAGCTCTCTGAGCCTATGATATAGAGACCAAGAGACCAAATATTTTCAGTATAAGTGAAGCAAGGGAAGGAAACCCGTAGCTAAGGGGCCATATCAGATGGTGTGATGGTGATTCTTGGGGTATCACATGTGTTTTAGCCAAGGAGTGGGAGTCCTATATTGGAATCCTCTATGAAAACTTCATAACCTTGGACAATGATTCTGAAGACTCACTTTGTTGGTCTAAAAACCCAAAGGGAGGATGCTTCACCATGAAGATAAGATACAAAGCATGGAAAGAAGAAAGATTCAAAGGGCCTTGAAAATGGTGGTGGGGATTGTTGTGGAAACTAAAAGCTCCCACTAGATGCAAAATCACTTTTGGCTATCTTTGAACAAAAAAATTCTTTATTGGGTAATTGTAGTCAAAAGGGGTTGGTGTGGACCCAATTCTTGTATTCTATGCAAAGAAAATTATGAATCTATATCTCACATCTTTATTTATTGTTCCTACGCAGCTTAGGTGATGAAGCTGATCAAGGAAAAACTAAACACTAAGACCACTTTGAACAAGGACAAATTGGATGGATGTTTTAAGGAGTGGATCTAAGACATATTAGTTAATATTTATGTAGGTCTACCTTGTATGATGATTTCCAATATCTGGTGCACACAACAATACAAATTTTAAGGATAAATTTGTGTCTCTAGAATTAACAATGAATATTACTCTTAATCAGGTCACCAAGTTCAAGGAATGCCAAAGGGAAAAAAACCCACGCAATCCAATTATGCCTTCAATAGACTATGGAATTCCATGGGGCTACTTTGATGGTGAAATTCAAGGGTATACACCAATGTGTGATGTGGGAGTAGTGATGTTATTCACACACAATCATTACTTGTTCATTAGATATGCACCAGGAACAAGATCAAACAACGTATCAGAATTCATTGCACTATGGATGTTATGAGAGATAGATAAAGAAAAGGATATAAGAAAACTCCGAGTGATGGGTGACTCAAAATTCGTCACAGACTGGGCTAGGCAGAAAAACACAGCTCAAGACATACGACTGGCCCTTATCATGAGAGATATCAAATTATCCTTTTAGTCTTTTGAGTGGTTGTACTTCCACCATATCCTCCAAGAGATAAATGTCAATGCAAGCGAGCTTTCAAAAGAGGCTCTTCTTATTCCAGATGGTTCTTTTGAAATATATGAATATTTTGATGGCATAGAGATAGAAGTAATAGAATTTTTCCTATGAGGATCGATTGGTAGTTGTTTGAACGATATGTTATATGTTTTGTAATGAATAGTAAAGTAGTTAGTATAGGAGAGAGGTTAGAATGGAATGAGGAGAGTACTGAAAACGTTTTTTTCCTTTTGAACAAATTTCATAGTGGGCCTGATCATGGCCACAAGTCTGGACTGTAACATGTATATTCCTCTAAGGAGAATACAATTTTTTTTTCTAAGGAAAAAAAGTATATAAGTTATGGAAAGCCAATTGTTTTTTGTGAATCATTTTATATCCAATTGCAACTCCATGGAACACTCTATGTCATTCCAATCGAATGAGTATGGGTGTTTCCCTCTATTATTCTACTCGAAAATATATATATTATTTCTAATATGTTGAAATCAGTGCACCGGTGACCCCATAAAGAGTTAGATATTGGCTAATTTTTTCATTGTTGGAGTCATATTTATGAGATGTTTATTAATATTTTTTTGAATATTAGCATGAATATTTGGTCATTGTATTAGAGAGGAAAAATAATGAAACAATGTTAGAGTATGGTGAATATGCATGTTAGGTACCTAGGGAGGATAATTAATGCAATGTGGCCATACTCAGGGAGTAATACCCACTAATTAATTGGTGCATGAACTCATTAATTAATGTAATATGACTATACTTATTGAGTAAGGCCCACTCGGTAGTTGGTGGGTAATAATTTATGGAATGTAATAATGGGTGGTGGTTGGCATGGGCCCATAGGAATACTTGTGAGAGAGTATATATACACATGCATTTAATTTCATTGGGCATGTCGTAATTGTATTATAACAAGCATGTTTCTCACTGTAATTGCTTATTAACCAAACAATCAAGTGCTACATAAATTATCAACCCAGGGAAGTCTGCTTATTTCAAAGGCAATCACACACTGTATATGCTCAATCTCAAAAGCAATCTAGATTTGTAGTAAAAGTATATTAATCACACCTTGCCTTGAACAAACTAAAGTTCTACTTTGAATTACAGAAAAGCAACCTACCTATTGCAGAGTTCAAAGTTCAAAGAAATAATTATCCGAAGAATCCTGGATTACATTAAGAAATAACAACTTAGGAAAGAAATCTTTCAAGATGCTGCAAAAGGAAAGACCAACTATTATATAACAGAGAACATGACCCTATTACCCAAGCATGAATCTTCAGCACCTGTTTCCGACTTTCACACTTTCATGAACTCATTACTAATCAAAATGATTGACACGCACTGAAGGCTAATTATCTCCTAACAAAGAACAGGACCCTATTCCCCAAGCATGAATCTTCAACACCCGTCTCTGATTATCACACTTTCATAGATTTATCAAAAAAAATTACTAATCAGAATGATTAACAGTTACCCAAGCATGAATTATATGAAAACAATGTAACAATCAGTAAAGCAGAGTTTCAACAAAACAAAGTTCAGTAAAGTAGAGTTTCAGCAAAACATAATTTAATCAAGGCATGAAAAAAAATAATACTAACACACTACAGAACTAATGGGTGAATCTTGTGAAGAAGGTGGGCCCTCCCTTCTCACAAGATTCCCCAGAAACGAAAGGAACTAGGAAGGAATGCTTAGAATAATATTTTATTCATCTGTCAACTGTATCATGTTACAATGTATGAAGTAAACACGTCCTTCTCTGAAATTCCTTTCTTCACCAAGAAGGTTTCTCTAATGATGATTTCCCCTTATTTTAAAGAGGAGAATCCCCTCGATACAATTTGATCATCAAATTACATGTGCACATTTGAATTCTATTCTTAGTCATATCTAATCTCTATACTGGAATAAGATATCCTGGTCTGCCGTAACAGAATGCTATTACAATAGTTGAAATGGTGCTGGGTGAGGTGTAGCTATTGCGGCTGGTGTAATAGATTCTTTATTTATCTTCTTGTTACTGCTGTTGTATACAGTTTCAACATCACAAATCGCAGGCTGTTTTAGCAATGGGATTTGTGTTCTGACTGTTTCAGCAATGTGGTCTCAAGAAACAACGATGGTTAATTCTGGATCAAAGCATAACAACTTCTTCTTTCTGTTGTGTGAATTGGTGTTCCATCATCGCAGACCACAGACTGTTTCAGCCACGGGGTTTGCGTGATTTCAACCGTTTCAGCAATGGGTCTTCAAACATCAACAATAATCTACAGTTTGAACTGTTTCAACACTTATATATTTCTGATCGATGGTTAAATCTGAGAGTAATGTAAAATTATATGAAAAACAAATTAAACATATAGCAAAGAGAAGAGACGTTATATACCTTTGGAAAGATAGGGTAAGGTGATAATGTAAGTTTAAATGTGAGTGGAAAAAGGATGTAATGGTAGCAAAAAGTGTGAACAAAAAGGTACATTATAGGGTCCTAACGCCCCCCCCCAACTTAAAAGGTTGCATGTCGTCAAAAAAATTCAATCTGAATCAAAATCTAAATATCGACTATGAGCGTGCAAGTTACTTAAGCAATAGCTGTGGAAAGTGTTGTCTGTTGGAGCTCTGAATCCTTGAACGCATTGTAGCCTTTACCAAGCTGTTGTTTCAGCCTTTTTGGGAAACTTATGATGAACTTGATATTTCTCTACTAGCATCCACATAATAGGAAAATGAAACTGATAACCTATCTAGATTTTAGCACATTGTTGAAGACATTTGATGTAGCTAGGTACCCAGGAGATTGTTGTCTCAAGATTGGTGGGGCTAAAGGGATTGTGTCCCTGTCTTTTCTCAGCAGATTGTTGCCAAAACATGTTATTTGCTTGTAGGGCAGTGATATCTGTGGATTTAATGAACTGTTGACAATCCTGAAGTACTGTTGTATGTAGTTGCCGAATATATTGAATCATCCCTGGTTTCTTCAAAAACTGATAATACTCTGCAACAAAGGTGGCAACATTCTGTGGTTCTGGCCGTATCCAGAGAAGGAAGTTATCCTCATTATGCTTGGTAGCTAGGAAGTCATTCTGCCATATAATCTAATTGTTAAGGAAAGAGGTGAGTGCCCGAATCTGGATATCACCTACTAGAGGGTTAAGGTTAAGCTGTTGGTTCTCAGGGATGGCCTCATTATGAATATATACCTCACAGAGGAGGTGCTGATCGATAATAGAGGATTTTGCAAAGGTTCTAACAAAATATGCTGAATTTAACACTGCATGGGGTTTGCCTTCTTTGATTGAGTTAATCTGAAAAAATGTAAGTCGTTCCATGAGGAAAAGAGAGTAATTGGAGGATGGTTTCCTTGCAGCCAACAACTTTTGTGCCAAGTCAAACATCAAGAACAATTTGCCTTTTATATCTTTATTCTGCTTCTTATGGGCACAGGATTCTTGGCATGTTTTCTCCAAAGATTCCCAGTTTGAATAGATGTGGTTTAGCCAGAGTAGTCTGTGCTCCTACAGGATTTTGTCCTGTGTAACAACAAACTCTTTTTTCCATTTGTCCATTATTGCCTGCTCATCCCATGGTTGAGTTTGTGTTTCAACATTGTAAGTGATAGGCTGAGGTAGGGTCTAAGTGGCTTGTTCCACAAGAGCGTGGGTATTGATCTGGCTAGGAGGGGCAGATTCATCAATAGGCAGTGTTTGTATAGCTTTATTAACAAAAACATGGGCTTCAGATGTGGCAATTGTTGTAGGCCAGGGTTCATTTTGAATTTTGGAAGGTCCTGCTAGTTCTTATGTAACAACAGGTTTTTCTTCTTTGATTGCAAAAGTCGTAGGTGCAGGGGAAGCTCCTGGCATTGGAATTTGAGTTACTTTGTAGCCTTCTTGATAATAGATGTCCCCACATTGACTGCACATATACTCTCTACACTGATTCTCTGTTGTATTTTCCTCTGTCATGGTCGCTATGTGAGCTAGGGTGTACAATTTAAGTTCCTTCTCATAGTCTTCCTTTACCATGACTAGCTCTTGCTTGTAGGCTTCCAATTCAGACCTTAGGAACTCGTTTTCTTGTAAGACAGAGGCCATTGTTGGTTCTGGTTGTTGATATTTCAAGGGTATATTAAGAGGGGTGACTGTTTCTTTTGTAACAGTCATAGCTACACTAGCTGGTTCTTTTGGAGTAGCTACAGGATCGACAGCTGATTCTTGTATTTCAGCTTCTTGATGTAGAGAAAGTAATGTTGTGGCACCCTGGGCATCTGATTCCTGTATTTCGGCAACGATATCAACAACTAGTTCTCGTGTTTCAGCTGTAGCTTGTTCTTGTGTAACAGCTATAGCTGGTTCTTGTGTTTCAGCTACTAAATGAGTAGCTGGTTCTTGTGTTTCAGCTACTGAATGAGTAGCTGGTTTTTGTGTTTCAGCTACTGAATGAGTAGCTGGTTCTTGTGTTTCAACTACTGAATGAGTAGTTGGTTCTTGTGTTTTAGCTACTTGATTTTAAAATGATGATGTCGCATTACACTGGGCCTTTGGTTCTTGTGTTTCAGTGCCCATGGGTGGAATGGGTAAAAATTCTGAAATTTGGGAGGGTGGAGGTGTGCGGGGTTTTAGCCGGATGGGTTGGGGGTTTAGGGTAGTGGCAGTAGTGGCTACTCTTGTTGAGTTCCTTGTTCATTTTATTTGTAAAAAGGAGGGAAAAGGAGGAATTTTCTTTCATTTGCGGGGGGGTCTTTCCTCAGTGATGGGGTAGGGAGAGTTGTCTGGTTCAGAATCATTGCTAAGGATATGAATGGTAGGAGTGGATGATTATGGTAATATGTGGGGTGGGCTTGGTATGGTAGGAAGGTTAATTGGATTAATTGGGTCTATAGGTAGACTGTTAGGTACTTCTGGAGGATCTGGAGGGTTTTGTGGTTGTTGTTCCTGAAGATTTTCAGGATGTTCAACAACTTCTTCGGGGTCTATGGGTGGGTTGTTTAGGAGAGGGTTTTGTTGGGCAAAACCCTTTTGGATAACTAGCTGAGTGAGACGGTGATGGGTGAGGGAAAGGGCGAGATTTTTAGCCTTTTTACAGTAATGCGACATATTTCTAAGACATCCGAACAGATAATAGGGAATATTCACCAATCTAGCATGTCGTAAATGAGACAAAAAGACGAAATCGTACTGGTAGACTACCTGGTATCGGCCTTCACAGGTAAGGTAGTGCTTGACAAACTCTGCAACATTCGACCAAGGAGGCGACAACGAGCTAAGTCGAACACCCCGGCCTTTAGGCTCAATTTGTTCCCCTGGCAAGAGGAAATCTTGCTAGGCATTAAGAATGATGTGTTTGCGGCTGAACCAGCGAATGCCAGTGACAAGGAGACCCGAAACCTGTGCTATATCATCCTCTGTAACTGGAATCTGAACCCCTTGAACAATGGAATAATCTTCCTGAAGATTTTGAGCAAATTGAAGAACCTGCTGTTAATCAAATCCCTGGAGCCTCTGAAAATAACACAACCATCTTGCCTGCAGAAAAAATTGATAAACTTCTAGATATAGTTCTAACAGGGCTATCATGGCGGGTTTGTACCGTATAACAGGGCCTCCCATAGCTAAAAACTCAGTAAAATGCACCGTCAGAGAGTCAAGTCACCGCTTCTGTGCAGAGTAAGTTTTTCAGGTGAAGGCATGCAAATGGTGGTGAAACAAACGAAAGGATGGTAAAAAAAAAAAGAATGACGGTGGTTGGTTCATGTGAAATGATGGTATAAGATTTCAATATTCCCCCCCCCTCAAGTATGGAAAAAATAATGATTTTACATGAGTGATACTAATGAGTTGAGATCTTCTCATTAACCATAGTTCAATTGTATTTACATATAAAGTTTACATACCTCATCTTTACCTTTTGATTCGTACTTGAAACAAAATATAGTGCCTGTCCATAATAGTTCTGCAGTAGCCATGGGGGAGACTTTTGATTTGTTAGAGAAATTGTATCAAGGATTTTTTTAGTGGAAGGACAAAATGTAGTATGAGAGCGCAAGAGCTTATTGACAGGGAATGCTAAAAAGTTTGTGTTTCACCAATAGGGAAAGAATAGAGAAATGTTTGTTGAAGAGTGATGTTGTAGAATACTACTGAGGAAGTGGTGTTTCAGTAGTGGCGACATGTTGCTGAGTAGTGGTGTTTCAACAATATAGAAAAGGGCGAAAAATTGCTAAACAGTGGTGTTTCAGAAATGGGGAAAAAGGAAAAGAGTTGTTGAACAATGGTGTTTTGGCAATGGGGGAAAGGGCGAAAAATTGTTGAACAATGGTGTTTCAACAATGGGGAAAAAGGAAAAAAGTTGTTGAACAGTGGTGTTTCAACAATGGGGAAAAAGGCCGAAAAATTGCGGAACAGTGGTGTTTCGGCAATGGGGGAAAAGGAAAAAAATTGTTGAACAGTGGTGTTTCAGCAATGGGGAAAAAGGCAAAAAGTTGCTGAATAGTGGTGTTTCAACAATGGGGAAAAAGGGCGAAAAATTGCGGAATAGTGGTGTTTCAACAATGGGGAAAAAGGCGAAAAATTGCTGAACAGTGGTGTTTCAGCAATGGGGAAAAAGGGGAGTAGTGTTTCACAAGATGAAGCTTGGATATTCTTGAAGTAAGATCGTCCTTTCTTGGTAGGCTTTTTCTTTGATCGAGAATCTGCAAAAATCAATTGTAACATGCCATTTCTTGATAGGGATTATTAGTAAAAGAAATCTAATCTAACACTAAAGGAATTAAATTCAAAAGAATTAATTGCAATGAGGGGTAGGAGGCCCCTCTAAAAAGAGGTAATGAGTGTTTGCCACACATGTGGCCTTAAAATATTCTTTGGAAATGGGGTGCTGGTACAGACGGAGCCGATGACCATTCACAAGTAATGATGTTTTAGAGTCATCGATTGTGAGGAGCCTTACTGTTCCATTGGGGAAAACAATGTCCACTTCGTAAGGTCCAAGCCATCTTGTACATAGTTTCCCTTGAAATTCTTTAAACCGAGAATCATACAGTAAGGCCCAATTACCTTTTTGGAATTGCTTATGCTTGATAGTTTTGTCATGCCATTTTGATCTTTGTTGTTGAATCATAGTTGTCTGATGAATGACATCTAGTCTTTTTTCATCCATTTCATTAAGCTGCTGCAACCTGGTTGTCTGTGCATCAGTCAAATCAAGGTTGACAACTAAAGCAATCCTTAAGGTTTTGATTTCAAATTCCACAGGAAAGACAACACTTTTTCCATAAACTAATTCATAGGGAGAGAATCTTGTAGTATTTCTCTAGGTAGTTCTGTAGGCCCATAATGCTTCAGGGAGCCTGTGAGACCAATCCTTTCTGTTTTCCTTCACTGTTTTTGTGAGAATGGCTTCTATTACTTTATTTGTGCTTTCCACCTATCCATTGGCTTGGGGGTGGTATGGTGTA
>ML800237.1:103889-116401 GCA_009831015.1 Picea engelmannii | reverse complement strand
AAGCAAAAATCAAACTGGCTTTTGGACCCAGGAGGTCACTCAGGGTATCCTGAGGACTCAGAGATTTACAAATCAGGAGAAAAAGGTAACCAGAGCAAATGGCCACAGAAAATCCAGAAACCAAAAAGACAAAAGGGAAAGCTATCCCTAGTGGAGTCACCAATTTTGTTTCAGGATAAATTCGTGAGTGCGGACACAGACCAATCTCCCTAGTTCCACCTGGATCTAGAACAAAGCGAGACAGAATACTACTCTTTCCCTAGATCTAGATTATTGAACGAACTAAGAGAAATGGATAGTGGACATACCTTATGAACGCTCTCCTTAAATCTCTGTTGTTCCTTGCTATGCTTCGATGCTCTTGTGACGTCCAATCACAACAGTACAAACCAATTGAAGTACAAGCAAATTAATGTATTCAATACCTAGTCTATACATGTGATCAAGGAATCATGTAATAAGATGACATCATCATTATGGGAAAGGGACATATTCATGTATTTAATTAACTGAAAGAGAAATATACAACCTAATCCTTGATGTCGTAGATCTCCTTTCAATGGCTCCTAATTCCGACACACACACTTGCTCATGCATGAAGAAAATCAACCACATAAGATGACCTTGCTATTGTCCTTTGCTGCTGTAGCATCAGTCCTCCATACAGTCTTGCACTGATTCTCCAATCAATCTCCTACTAGCTTCCTTCTAATCTCTTTTGTTAACCCTTTCCATGAGCAATCTCCTCAATATATAGGAGAAGATAGCTTAGTTATTTGGATAGAGAATGATCCCAAGATATCTGGAAAGTTAGTATTTTGCCAACCATTCGAAAGCCAACTCATCCTTCTAGAAGATTCTTTCTAGAAGGATTGAGAACTCATCCATTTTCCTTCTTTAGAAACATGTTCGCACCCTGACTTTGAGTGCAGTGCGAGAAGTTCGCAGTCAAGCTGAAGGCAGACTGCGGGAATTAAGGATTCCCGCAGAAGAGTATATATGCAGCCTGCGAACTATCTTTAAACTAAGTTTTCTGGAAACTGACAAGTGCAACTTTTCTCATGAAAATGTTCTCAGTAAAGAGCTTGATTTCCTATTATCATGACACTGTCATGACATCATCCCGATGACCAAAAATGTGGATAACAAAAGGCAATCACACACTGTATATGCTCAATCTCAAAATCAATCTAGAGTTGTAGTAAAAGTATATTAATCACACCTTTCCTTGAACAAATTGAAGTTCTACTTTGAATTACAGAAAAGCAACCTACCTATTGTAGAGTTTAAAGTTCAAAGAAATAATTATCCGAAGAATCCTGGATTACATTAAGAAATAACAACTTAGGAAAGAAATCTTTCAATATGCTGCAAAAGGAAAGACCAACTATTATGTAACAGAGAACATGACCCTATTCCCCAAGCATGAATCTTCAGCACCTGTTTCTGACTTTCACACTTTCATGAACTCATTACTAATCAAAATTATTGACACGCACTGAAGGCTAATTATCTCCTAACAGAGAATAGGACCCTATTCCCCAAGCAAAAATCTTCAACACCTGTCTCTGATTATCACGATTTCACAGATTCATCAAACAAAATTACTAATCAGAATGATTAACAGTTACCCAAGCATGAATTATATGAAAACAATGTAACAATTAGTAAAACAGAGTTTCAGCAAAACAGAGTTCAGTAAAGTAGAGTTTCAGCAAAACAGAATTTAATCAAGGCATGAACAAAAATAATACTAACACACTATATAACTAATGGGTGAATCTTGTGAAGAAGGTGGGCCCTCCCTTCTCACAATATTACCCAGAAATGAAAGGAACTAGGAAGGAATGCTCAGAATAATCTTTTATTCATCTGTCAATTGTATCATGTTACAATGTCTGAAGTAAACACATCCTTCTCTGTAATTCCTTTCATCGCCAAGAAGGTTTCTCTAATGACGATTTCCCCTTATTTTAAAGAGGAGAATCCCCTCGATGCAATTTGATCATCAAATTACATGTGCACATCTGAATCCTATTCTTAGTCAAATCTAATCTCTATACTGGAATAGGATATCATGGTCTCTCATAACATAATGCTATAACAATAGTTGAAATGGTGTTGGGTGAGGTGTAGCTGTTGCGGCTGGTGTAACAACTTCTTTATTTATCTTCTTGTTACTGTTGTTGTATACTGTTTCAACATCGCAAATTGCAGGTTGTTTCAACAACAGGATTTGCGTTCTGACTGTTTCAGCAACGTGGTCTCAAGTAGCAGCGATGGTTAATTCTGGCTTAGAGTGTAACATCTTCTTCTTTCTGTTGTGTGAATTGTTGTTCCAACATCACAGACCACATACTGTTTCAGCCATAGGGTTTGCGTGCTTTTGACTGTTTCAGCAACGGGCCTTCAAACAACAACAATAATCTGCAGTTCGAACTGTTTCAACACTTATATATTTATGATCGATGGTTAATTATGAGAGTAATGTAAAATTATATGCAAAACAAATTAAACATGTAGCAAAGAGAAGAGACGTTATATACCTTTGGAAAGATAGGGTAAGGTGGTAATGTAAGTTTAAATGTGAGTGGGAAAAGGATGTAATGGTGGCAAAAAGTGTGAACAAAAAGGTACATTATAGGGTCCTAACATCCCCCCCAACTTAAAAGGTTGCATGTCCTCAGGCAACTTCAATCTGAATGAGAATATGAATACCAACTTTGAGCATGCAAGTTACTTAAGCAGTAGTTGTGGAAAGTGTTGTCTATTGGAGCTCTGTATCCTTGAATGCGTTGTAGCATTTGCCAAGTTGTTGTTTCATCCTTTTTGGGCAACTTATGATGAACTTGATATTTCTTTAGTGGCATCCACATAATAGGAAAATGAAACTGATAACCTATCCATCTTTTAGCACATTGCTGAACACATTTGATGTAGCTAGGTACCCAGGAGATTGCTTTCTCAAGATTGGTGGGGCTAAAGGGATTGTGTTCCTGTATTTTCTCAGCAAATTGTTGCCAAAACATGTTATTTTATTGTAGGGCAACGATCTCTGTGGATTTAATGAACTGTTGACAATCCTGAAGTACCGTTGTTTGTAGTTGTCAAATATATTGAATCATCACTGGTTTCTTCAAAAACTGATAATACTCTGCAACAAAGGTGGCAACATTATGTGGTTCAGACCGTATCCAGAGAAGGCGGTTATCCTCGTTATGCTTGGCAGCTAGGAAGCCATTCTGCCATATAATCTGATTGTTAAGGAAGGAGGTGAGTGCCCGAATTTGGATATCACCAACGAGAGGGTTAACGTTAAGCTGTCAGTTCTTAGGGATGGCCTCATTATGAAGATATACCTCATAGAGGAGGTGTTGATCCATAGTAGAGGCTTCTGCAAAGGTTCTAACAAAATCTGTTGGATTTAACACTGCATGGGGTCTGCCTTCTTTGATTGAGTTAATCTGAAAAAATGTAAGTCGTTCCATGAGGAAAAGAGAGTAATTGGAGGATGGTTTCCTTGCAGCCAACAACTTTTGTGCCAAGTCAAACATCAGGAGCAATTTGCCTTTTAGCTCTTTATTCTGCTTCTTATGGGCACAGGATTCTTGGCGTGTTTGCTCCAAAGCTTCCCAGTTTGAATAGATATGGTTTAGCCAGAGTAGTCTGTGCTCCTGCAGGCTTTTGTCCTGTGTAACAACAGACTCTTTTTTCCATTTGTGCATTATTGCCTGCTCATCCCATGGTTGAGTTTGTGTTTCAGCATCGCAAGTTATAGGCTGAGGTAGGGTCTGAGTGGCTTGTTCCACAAGAGTGTGGGTATTGATCTGGCTAGGAGGGGCAGATTCATCAATAGGCAGTGTTTGTACAGCTTTATTAACAAAAACAGGGGATTTAGATGTGGCAATTGTTGTAGGCCAGGGTTCATTTTGAATATTGGAAGGTCCTGTTGGTTCTTATGTAACATCAGGGTTTTCTTCTTTGACTACAAAAGTTGTAGGTGCAGGGGAAGATCCTGGCATTGGAATTTGAGTTACTTTGTAGCCTGATTGATAATAGATGTCCCCACATTGACTGCACATATACTCTCTACACTGATTCTCTATTGTATTTTCCTCTGTCATGGTTGCTATGCGAGCTAGGGTGTACAATTTAAGTTCCTTCTCGTAGGCTTCTTTTACCATGACTAGCTCTATCTTGTAGGCTTCCAGTTCAGACCTTAGGAACTCATTTTCTTGTAAGACAGAGGCCATTTTTGGTTCTGGTTGTTGATATTTCAAGGGTATATTAAGAGGGGTGACTGGTTCTTGTGTAACAATCACAACTGCACTAGTTGGTTCTTTTGGAGCAGCTACAGGATCGAGAGATGATTCTTGTATTTCAGCTTCTTGATGTAGAGAAAGTAATGTTGCGACACCCTGGGCATCTGATTCCTATATTTCGGCAACGATATCAACAGTTGGTTCTTGTGTTTTAGCTGTAGCTGGTTCTTGTGTAACAACTATAGCTGGTTCTTGTGTTTCAGCTATTGAATGAGTAGCTGGTTCTTGTGTTTCAGCTACTGAATGAGTAGCTGGTTTTTGTGTTTCAGCTACTGAATGAGTAGCTGGTTCTTGTGTTTCAGCTACTGAATGAGTAGCTGGTTCTTGTGTTTCAGCTACTTGATTTGAAAATGATGATGTCACAGTACACTGGGCCTCCGGTTCTTATGTTTCAGTGCCCATGGGTGGAATGGGTAAAAATTCCAAAATTTGGGAGGGTGGAGGTGTACGGGGTTTTAGTCGGATGGGTTGGGGGTTTAGGGAAGTGGTAGTAGTGGCTTCTCTTGTTGAGTTCCTTGTTCGTTTTATTTGTAAAAAGGAGGGAAAAGGAGGAATTTTCTTTTGTTTGCGTGGGGGTTTTTCCTCAGTGATGGGGCAGGGAGAGTTTTCTGGTTCAGAATCATCGCTAAGGATATGAACGGTAGGAGTGGATGATTCTGGTAAGATGTGGGGCAGGCTTGGTATGGTAGGAAGGTTAATTGGATTAATTGGGTCTGTAGGCAGACTGTTAGGTACTTCTGGAGGATCTGGAGGGTTTTGTGGTTGTTGTTCCTGAACATTTTCAGGATGTTCAACAACTTCTTGGGGGTCTATGAGTGGGTTGTTTAGGAGAGGGTTTTGTTGGGAAAAACCCTTTGGGATAAGCAGTTGAACAAGATGGTGATGGGTGAGGGAAAGGGTGGGATTTTTAGGCTTTTTACAGTAATGCGACATATTTCTAAGACATCTGAGAAGATAATAGGGAATATTCACCAATCTAGCATGTCGTAAATGAGACAACAAGACAAAATCGTACTGGTAGACTACCTGGTATCGATCTTCATAGGTAAGGTAGTGCTTGACAAACTCTGCAACTTTCGGCCAAGGAGGCGGCAATGAGCTAAGTCGAACACCCCGGCCTTTAGGATCAATTTGTTCCCCTGGAAAGAGGAAATCCTACTGGGCATTAAGAATGATGTGTTTGCGGTTGAACCAGTGAATTCCAGTGAAAGGGAGACTCGAAACCTGTGCTATATCATCCTCTATAACTGGAATCCAAACCCCTTGAACAATGGAATAATCTTCCTGAAGATTTCGAGCAAATTGAAGAACCTGTTGTTGATCAAATTCCTGGAGCCTCTGAAAATAACCCAGCCATCTTGCCTGCAGAAAAATTTGATAGACTTTTGTATATAGTTATAACAAGGATATCATGGTAGGTTTGTACCATATAACAGGGCCTCCCATAGCTAACAGCTTAGTAAAATGCACCGTCAAAGAGTCAAGTAACTGCTTCTGTGCAGAGTAAGTTTTTCGGGTGAATGCATGCAAATGGTGGTGAAACAAACGAAAGGATGGTAAAAAAAAAAAGAATGACGGTGGTCGGTTCATGTGAAATGCTGGTATAAGATTTTTATATCCCCCCCCCCCTCAAGTACGAAAAAAATAATGATTTTACATGAGTGATAATAATGAGTTGGGATCTTCTCATTAACCATAGTTCAATTGTATTTACATATAAGTTTACATACCTCATATTTACCTTTTGATTCATATTTCAAACAAAATATAGTGCCTGTCCATAATAGTTCTGTAGTAGCCATGGGGGAGACTTTTGATTTGTTAGAGAAATTGTATCAAGGATTTGTTTAGTGGAAGGACAAAATGTAGTATGAGAGCGCAAGAGCTTATTGACAGGGAATGCTGAAAAGTTGGTGTTTCAGCAACATGGAAAGAATAGAGAAATGTTTGCTGAAGAGTGATGTTGCAGAATACTGCTGAGGAAGTGGTGTTTCAGCAGTGGCAACATGTTTCTGAGTAGTGGTGTTTCAGCAATAGAGAAAAGGGAAAAAAATTGCTAAACAGTGGTGTTTCAGCAATGGGGAAAAAGGCAAAGAGTTGATGAACAATGGTGTTTCGGCAATGGGGGAAAAGGCGAAAAATGATGAATAGTGGTGTTTCAGCAATGGGGAAAAAGGCAAAAAGTTGTTGCACAATGGTGTTTTCGCAATGGGGAAAAATGGCGAAAAATTGTGGAACAATGGTGTTTCGGCAATGGGGGAAAAGGCGAAAAATTGTTGAACAGTGGTGTTTCAACAATGGGGAAAAAGGCAAAAAGTTGTTGAATAGTGGTGTTTCAGCAATGGGGAAAAAGGGTGAAAAATTGCAGAACAATGGTGTTTCGGCAATGGGGGAAAAGGAAAAAAATTGCTGAAAAGTGGTGTTTCAGCAATGGGGAAAAAGGGGAGTATTGTTTCACAAGATGAAGCTTGGCTCTTCTTGAAGTAAGATCGTCCTTTATTGGTAGGCCTTTTCTTTGATCGAGAATCTGCAAAAATCAATTGTAACATGCCATTCCTTGACAGGGATTATTAGTAAAAGAAATCTAATCTAACACTAAAGAAATTAAATTCAAAAGAATTAATTGCAATGAGGGGTAGGAGGCCCCTCTAAAAAGAGGTAATGAGTGTCTGCCACACATGTGGCCTTAAAATATTCTTTGGAAATGGGGCGCTGGTACATACGGAGCCAATGACCATTCACAAGTAATGGTGTTTTAGAGTCATCGATTGTGAGGAGCCTTACTGTTCCATTGGGGAAAATAGTGTCCACTTCGTAAGGTCCAAGCCATCTTGTACGTAGTTTCCCTTGAAATTCTTTAAACCGAGAATCATACAGTAAGGCCCAATTACCTTTTTGGAATTGCTTATGATTGATAGTTTTGTCATGCCATTTTGATCTTTGTTGTTGAATCATAGTTGTCTGATGAATGACATCTAGTATTTTTTCATCCAATTCATTAAGCTGCTGCAACCTGGCTGTCTGTGCTTCGGTCAAATCAAGGTTGACAGCTAAAGCAATCCTTAAGTTTTTGATTTCAAATTCCATAGGAAAGATGACACTTTTTCCATAAACTAATTCATAGGGAGAGAATCCTATAGTATTTCTCCAGGTAGTTCTTTAGGCCCATAATGCTTCAGGGAGCCTGTGAGACCAGTCCTTTCTGTTTTCCTTCACTATTTTTGTGAGAATGGCTTCTATTACTTTACTTGTGCTTTCCACCTGTCCATTGGCTTGGGGGTGGTATGGTGTAGTCATTCTATGCTGAATATGATATTTTTGAAGGGTGGCTTTAAAACCGTGAGAAGTGAAAGGAGGTCCCCCATCTGTAACTAATTCCCTAGGAACTCCAAATTTGATAAAGATGTCTTCAAATAGGAAATCTAGAACTGCTTCTTCAGTCGCTCTATGGAGCGCTTTAGCTTCCACCCATTTGGTCATATAATCTGTGCAGACCACTATATAAAATTTTTGATTGGATGGGGGGTTGATGGGTCCTACAAAGTCTAAGGCCCATCTTTCAAATGGTTCGAGTACTACTTGGGGATTTAATGGAATTTTATCTCTATGATTAGGTTGGCCCATTCTTTGACAACTATCACTGGCCCGAACATATTTCTTTGCATCTTTAAAAAGTGAGGGCCAATAATACCCAATCCTGAGAATTTTATGTGTTGTTCTTTTATCAACAAAATACCCTCCACAAGGGCCATCATGACAAGATTTTAGTAAGTCATAAACATCATCTTCTCTAATGCACCTTCAGATTTCTTGATCAAGTCCTGTGTGGAAAAGATACCCACTTATCCAACTATACCGAGCACTTTGTTGAATGATTCTTATTTTCTCCCGGTGGGATAGGTGTGGTGGTAACTTCCCTACAACCAAGTATTTAGCAATGTCTGCATACCATGGTGAGTGAGCAGATACTGCAAATAGATATTCATCAGGAAAGGAATCATCTACTGGGTATTATCATCAAGTGTTAACTGAGAAAGGAAATCAGCAACTACATTTTCTTTTCCTGGTCTATCTACAATTGTAATATCAAATTCTTGTAATAATAGTAACCATCTGGTGACTCGAGCATTTGTGATAGGTTTGTTCATTAGATATTTAATAGCTGAGTGATCAGTATGCACAAGAGTAGAGTAGCTAGTGATGTAATGTCGAAATTTATTAATAACATAGATAACTGCTAAGAATTCCTTTTCGGTAACTGTATAGTTAAGTTCAGCAGGAGTCATATTCTTGCTAATGAAGTAAATAACATAAGGGATATGATTTTCTTCTTGTCCCAAGACAAATCCTATTGTAGTATCTGAAGCATCAGAGGATATATGAAAGGGAGGTGTCCAATCAGGTCCTCTTAGAATAGGGGTTGTAGATAACTGAGTTTTAAGTGTATTGAATGCTTCCCGGCAGGGGTTAGTCCACTTAAATTCAGCATTTTTCATCAGTAGCACAAACAGAGGAGAAGCAATTTTGGAATTTTTTTTGATAAATCTTCTGTAGTATCCATCATGTCCTAGAAAACTTTTCACCTCTATTTGGTTTTTGGGAATAGGAATATTTTTAATGATTTGTATCTTGGATGGATCCACCTAGATTCCTTGAGATGAAATAAAATGTCCAAGCACTATTCCTTCACTCATCATCATATGACATTTTTCTGTACTTAAGGAGAGGTGGGATTGTATACATCGTTTAAGTACTTTCTCAAGGTTTTGTAGTGCTTCCTCAAAAGAAACACCATAAGGGGTAAAATCATCCATAAAAATTTCCATAGAGTCATTAAGCATATCAGAAAAGATTTCTATAACTACTCTTTGAAAGGTTGTTGGTGCATTACATAGTCCAAATGGGAGAACTCTATAAGAAAAAGTTCCCCAAGGGCTATTAAAAGTGGTCTTATATTGGTCTTGGGGTGCAATTTTGATTTGATTATACCCATTGAAACCATCTAAAAAGGAGAAAAATTTCTTCCCTGACAAACTATCTAACACCTGATCAATGAATGGTAACAAAAAGTGATCTTTTTGAGTGGCTTTATTTACGGCTCTATAGTCTACACATACTCTCCATTTCCCATTTTTCTTAGGAACTATTACTAACGGGGAAACCCATTCACTGTCCGATATAGGATATATAAACCCTACATTGAGCAATTTTTGAAGTTCTTCTTTAAGAATTTCTCTTAAATTGGGGTTCATTTGTCATTGAGATTGGCAGATCGTTCGATAATCTTCCTTGATATATATACGATGAGTGCCTAATTCAGGAGAGATTCCTTTCATATCTGTATAGTCCCATGCGAATGATTCTTTATGTTCGAGAAGTAACTTCATTAATTGTTGTGTTTCAGTATCTGTCAGGTTGGGGTTTATGTTCAGTGTTTTGCCAGGTTCAATTTCTACTGGTATACTTTTAGAAGAGATGGTGGCTGATGTTTGAGGTGGGTGTTACACGTCAATCTTACTCAATTGGATAAGTGTCGCATGTTCGTCTCAACTGTCGTAAGTGTCGCATGTTCCTTACAACTATTGCAAGTGTCGCATGTTGTTCACAAGTGTCACAAATGTTGTTTAAGGATACTGCCATGATGATGACACTAAGGAGGAACTTAGAATACCTCATATATCTGATTTGAAGGAAGAAGGATGATTAGCTGAAGTCAAACATCTTTGATCCAGTTTCTCCATCGGTTGATCCCATTCCTCCATTGCGGAATGTCAAATTGACTGATCCAATCCCTTCCTCGGTCAGTCCCACTCTTCCTCTGAAGAGTGCTAAAGTGGTATATCCAAGTGCACCATTGATTGATCCGATCCAATCATCGATTGATCCTACTCCCCTTCTAGAGAGTAAATCCGATACTACCCATGTTTTTCTCGTTAATATAGACTCTACCATGTCGGGGGACATTACTCTTTCTCCTATGAAACCCCCTCCAAGTACTGAAGCCATCCCTTTTGATTGGGGTGTGCTAACTAGACCTCATCTTCCCTCCCACATTCCTTTCCAGATTACAGTACAGGTTCATGGTTGGGATGTTCCTCAAATGTTGATAGATGAAGGTGTGTCCGTTAACATTTTGTCTTCTGTTGCTTGGTATGCTTTGGGTTGTCCACAACTTGCACCGGTTACATAGAATTTGTTAGATTTTAACAGAAGAACTAGTCAACCTTTAGGGATCCTTCCTCAGTTTCCTATAACTTTGGGAGGGAAAACTGTCTTTATCAATGTCATGGTAGTCCGAGACCCCTTGGATTTCTCTTTACTCCTTGGGCGGGATTATGTCTATGCTATGAAATCTCTTGTATCCACCCTTTTTCGTGTGATATCCTTCCCTCACGATGGAAGAATTGTGACTATTGATCAACTTTCATTCATCGGCCCTGACTGGGTTACCTCCCTAAGTGGTTCTTATATGCGAACAGTATAACCCTCATCGCATGTCAATTATGTGGCATTGTCTCCCATGATTTCAACTTCTGATGCTTTGGATCCAGTAGTTGACATGGTGATCTCTTCGGTAGGGTTATTGGAGCCTGATCTCCTTACCCCTGTCACGACCCTCAACATGTGTTCCTTCTAGAGTGATTGTCTTCCATCCCGCGAAGATCTCTTGGAATCCATGACCAAGTTTTGTCCCTTGACATGGTATCCTTCCAGAGCTTCATCCTCTTGGAAGCCATGATCTGGATGAAGTCATGAGCATAGTTTCTCTTCTCTGTGGCAAGTTCGTTAAAAAATGAAATAGAGGTCTTGAGCATAGTTCTTTTCCCATGTCAAGCTTGTTAAAAAATGAAACAATCACCTCTCTTGAACCTTCTTTTCATCCACCCTTCTCCTTTTCTCATTTACTAGAGAAATTGGTGACGACATCAAAGCCGGTGAATGAATCAAAGCTTGGTGGGCATGTCTCCAGCCTTTGATGATCATTCTGGAGTTAAGCCACTAGCTTTCAAGCTGGGGGCATATCGAGCTTAGTCTTTGTTCTTTCTCATGCTCGTAAATACATGAGAATGCATCCAAGTAGACTTTTATCTCTTTTTCGGACCTGTATGGATACACGAAAAAGGTGTTGGAAGATTGGTTGTTGTCATTGATGTCAACCCTAGTCATGGGTTTTGGACCGCAAGATTGATGAAGGTATTTGGACATGAAGGAAAATGAAGATGCATATACAACACCCATGGATGGATAGTATACATCATGTTGTTTCCGGTGGTATGTGGCATGTCACGTGGATCCTCATGGTTGAGGAGAAATGAATTTTTGAAGATGACAAAGTGAATTGTACATGTAGGCCCTGAAGATAATTAAAGAAAAGAATTACAAAATAAGAAAGTGTCAGGTCGGCCCTAATGTTAAAAGGAAGTGGAATAAATGGTATAAATAAACATAATTATACATTCATTTGATACAAGTCGAATTTCAGAGAGAAGAAGAAGTAAAAGAAGGCCGGATTTCAAGGGAGGATGAAGTCTTTTGGTGATGTGTTCTAAGGTATGTTATTTTCAGGTTATCTTACCATTTTTGCTATAAATTTTTTTCTATAACGATTCAGATGGTGAAATCACTATGATATTGAGAAGACATATCAAGGTACCTTTGGTAAAAATTTCATCTCTTGATTCACTATAATTATGGAGATACACTCTGTGGAATATAGGGTTTGTGACCAGTCCTGAAACTAGTAAAAAAAACAGGTGTTATGGGTAAAAAAGTCATAACTTTTTCATACATATTCCAAATGCAGTGGGACCACTTCCATTGGAAAGAGTACGGACTTTAGTTTCTTGTGTCTAAGTTTCATAATCAGATGTTAAATATTGAGTGCGGGGCATGCTGTACAAGTTGGGTCTTCTGAACATACCAGAATTGAATAAAGTTTTATTATCTCTCATATATTCTTGGGTGGAAGGAAGGGGCAAGGATAGATAGTTAAAATATCTCTTGATATTGGAGGATTATATCTTCCTCTTGGAGGTTTATCCCTCCATTTACATTTGGAAGCTGTAGCTACCTTTGGAAGTCATTACTTCCCTTGAACAAAAACTATTGATTATTTCTCATATATTGTGCATGGCGTATTGTGGTGTATTGGTGTAACTCTTATACTATTGTTCATTTCTCATTGGATAT
>ML800237.1:87965-101603 GCA_009831015.1 Picea engelmannii | reverse complement strand
GTCACGTGGATCCTCATGGTTGAGGAGAAATGAATTTTTGAAGATGACAAAGTGAATTGTACATGTAGGCCCTGAAGATAATTAAAGAAAAGAATTACAAAATAAGAAAGTGTCAGGTCGGCCCTAATGTTAAAATGAAGTGGCATAAATGGTATAAATAAACATCATTATACATTCATTTGATACAAGTTGAATTTCAGAGAGAATAAGAAGTAAAAGAAGGCCGGATTTCAAGGGAGGATGAAGTCTTTTGGTGATGTGTTCTAAGGTATGTTATTTTCAGGTTATCTTACCATTTTTGCTATAAATTTTTTTCTAGAATTCTTCAGATGGTGAAATAACTATGGTATTGAGAAGACATATCAAGGTACCTTTGGTAAAAATTTCAGCTCTTGATTCGCTATAATTATGGAGATACACTCTGTGGAATATAGGGTTTGTGACCAGTCCTGAAACTAGTGAAAAAAATAGGTGTTATGGGTAAAATAGTCATAACTTTTTCATACAGACTCCAAATGCAGTGGGACCACTTCCATTGGAAAGAGTACAGAATTTAGTTTCTTGTGTGCGAGTTTCAGAATCAGATGTTAAATATTGGGCGCGGGGCATGCTGTACAAGTTGGGTCTTCTGAACAGACCAGAATTGAATAAAGTTTTATTATCTCTCATATATTCTTGGGTGGAAGGAAGGGGAAAGGATAGAGAGTTCAAATCTCTCTTGATATTGGAGGATTGTATATTCCTCTTGGATGTTTATCCCTCCCTTTACATTTGGAAGCTGTAGCTACCTATGGAAGTCATTACTTCCCTTGAACAAAAACTATTGATTATTTCTCATATATTGTGCATGGTGTATTGTGGTGTATTGGTGTAACTCTTATACTATTGTTCATTTATCATTGGATATAATTGAATGGCTTAAGTATAAGTTGAAAAAGGTTTTTAAATTGTACTTGATACTGATTCACCCCCCTCTCAGTATCAACAAAAGGAACCCCCTAGAGTCTCCTTTAAGCTCTTTTCAGACTCTCTAAACATGAAAAGATTGTCGAGTGATCTTGCTTCCTTTCCCACTTGTTAAAAGGTTTGAAAGGGCATATTTCGAGTGATAATTTATCTCTTTTTCGGCCTCGCGAGACTAACATTACGAAAAAGGACAACATTGGAGTCATCTTTAAGTCCTTTTCAGACTCTCTAAAGATGAAAAGATTACCAAGCGACCTTGTTCTTTTCACGCTCGTTAAAGTATTTGAAGAAAACGTCTATTGAGCAATAGTTTATCTCTTTTTTGGTCTCGTCAGACTACTTTACAAAAAAGGAACTGAGAGAGTTCTCTTTTAAGTGTTTTTCCAAACTCTATAATCTCGAAAAACCTTCGATTTTTCTGTCTTTGGACTCGCTAAAAAAAACATCGACAGGCCCATATGGGACCGAACCCTTACTTCTTCCGGTTCGTTAAACAAAAGAATAGGAACTTACCGAAGGTGAGTTATATCGAGCATGTGTTATCCTCCTCGAGCTTGTTAAATCAAAAAGAGGTACTCGTCTACCTAGATGGGGAAAAATTTGAAAGAAGCAAGCCAAGCAGTCTCTTGAGAACATTACCAAGTAATTCTTAGAGTCGCCCTTGAACAGGACACTCTTAGAGTCTCCCTTGAACATGACACTTTGTCATTTGCATGCATTATAATCCACTGAACCTCTGTACTGAGCCAATCCTTTGAGTCTCTTTCACTCCTTTGGGTCGCCTAACGTAAGTCACAACATCCACTGCATCATAAAGTTTTGGTCCATGTCATGTTTCTGCTGTTGTGCCTCAGTGTTCAAGGGAAGTATTTGCCTCGAGAGTCAGCCATCCCAAATATCTTGCCTCAAAACCCATGTCAGTCCATCTTCTTTTGATCTACCAATTACATCTCTATGTATGTTTCGTGTCGTTGATGGGGGATACATCAAGGCCCCCCTTCGACGAGCCTATTCCTGTCTACCTTAGTACATTATCTAGGAATTAGGCTTAGAAACCAGTTAGTACTTTGGGACCTGCATGCCTCAATGGCAGACCTCCTCACATTTGACAGTAGGTTTACATCATTGACCTCTGATCATATGATTCCACGGATGTTCGACTCTAGCTCATCCATTCACATTCGTTGGAATGTACTAGGGTACCTTGGGAATCATTGACATTAATGGTGATCTCCCTCACACTTGTTAACAGTTCACACCATTGACCGGTAATCAAGTGGTTTCTACCATGTTCGACATCATGACATCTATTCACATGGTTAGATTCATACCACATTGGGACTAGTAAGAAGACCCTGGGTTGAGTGATCACTTTAATATATGCTTTGCCCAAGTTGCGAAGGAGATTCTCTTGGACGAATGATACATACACTGTTACATAGATCCACTTTGTAATGGTCGTGGCTATGTCTTGTCATCTCATAGATCCACTGTGTATTCTTTGTGGCTACGATCAGTCCAGGTCATCAGAGTATAGATGCACATTGTATCTTTGGTGGCTATACCTTTTCATCAATACAATTATGGATCTGCAGTGTATTTTATGGCGGCCATCTCTTGCAAGTCTTGATCACCCAAGCATAGGTATGCCTACCTTGGGTTTTGAAACATGTCATAATATTTGTTGGATGTCTGTGTGAAGCTTCCATCAGGTTCTCCGAGTCTATACCCTTGCTTTAAAGTCTACAAAGCATTTCAGTTATCATTTCTCATCTTCTAACTTCATGCTTTGGGGGGAAATATGTTACACGCCAATATTACTCAATTGGATAAGTGTCGCATGTTCCTCTCAACTATCGTAAGTGTCGCATGTTCCTTACAACTGTCGCAAGTGTCACGTGTTGTTCACAAGTGTCGCAAATGTTGTTTAAGCATACTGCCATGATGACGAAACTAAGGAGGCACTTAGAATACCTCATATATCTGATTTGAAGGAAGAAGGATGATTAACTGAAGTCAAACATCTCTTGCTAGCTGGAAGGAGCTCTTAAAATAGGGTTGTGAAGGAGAGAGCTCCCCTACATTAGCCTTAGGAGCACTAGCGCTCCCCTATAGGGTATTGGGGAGCGTTATAACAACAAATCACCCCTCTGAAGGAGCAGTACCCATATTTGAAGCACTGACGCTCCCCTTAAGCCTACCAGGGAGCGTTATAGTGCCCTGATGCACCTTTTGAGGGAGCGCTGTCTAATCTGGGCAGTGTTTGATTTGTTGAGGAGAATAAGGGGAAGATATTTCAAGTTTGGAAGGCAGTTGCATTCAAATTCTTGGTTCAATCAGAAGATCCTTGATCTAAGGAGGGAATTCCTCAACCTACCCTAAAGATACCTCAAGAGGTTAATCCTCTCTTAACCTATATAAGAAGTCTCTATGATGGTGGAAAGAGGGAAGAATTGCTAGCATGAAACCTATGATCTCATAGGAAACACATAGTGAACTGAAGGAGAGTTATCAGTGAAGCTGCTATCATTCAGATTGTGGACCTTTTGAGCAAGGGTTAGACAAAGGGGACTTGATGAAGCTGTCGCATTCGCATCTACGATTGTAAGTTACTGCTGTCATTGTTCTCATTAATATGACACACTTGGCCTGTTTCTTTCTAGTTTGTGTCTGATATTACATGAAATTATCTCTAATAGATAGATCTATTTTAAAACTAATATCAATAGAGTAGGAAGTGGTCATACTTTGTTTGTCTATAGGGTTCGTCGAGGAGTGAAAGATTGGAGCTCAACTCAGAGCATGCAGGGACAAACGTCGATAAAGAGGTACTTCTGTTCTCCTTCCTCCTCATGCATTAGTTTGTATATATATGAAAGGAAGTTAGTGTCCATGTTAAGCACTTTCTGTCTTAGATTTAAGAGTCTAGCTCTCTGAGGCGATCTACCTGTCCGCAGGGAGATTTTCCTACAACAGAAACTGGGGACCATACTGGGGATAGATCGAATCGAGACTTTTGGTTTTGATTTTTCCTCATAAGATCTTGTATTAAACTTTGATTGTTCTTAGGCCTTATTCACCCCTTCATATCTGATTGCATTTGCTGATTGACTCTTCACTCCATCACAGTCAGCTTGATTGCAAAAAATTTGACTAAAATTTTGGATTTTTTGGACTTTTTCTGAGCTTTGGGACTCCAACGCTCCCCTGCCTTATTAACAGAGAACTAGAACTCCCTTAAGCTGCTAGAAAGAGCTTTATAACGCTCTGGTGGCCCTTATACTAGAGCGCCAACCCTTTATTTCCCAAAATCTCTTCAAAATTGAATTTTTTGGAGGTCCAAACCTTGTCTGTTCACTTGCTGAGTTGCTTTGTGATTCAATTATTCTTCCTTTGACCTTTGACGTGCTTCCTCCTAAGAAGTAAACACCTTATTTTTCATCTTTTATTCCCTTCTTCATTCTTTTTGAGTTTTTTCTATTGAGAGCTTGAAATCAATCCCCTGCTTTCTTCTCTCCTATCTGACTGAGCGGGAACTCTAGTGAAGGACATTAGAAGTCTGTAACTCTTCTCATTTGGTTCTTTGAGGTCATATGATCTAATATCTTTCTCCTTCCTTTTGTGTTTTTGATTTTCTTTCTCTTGTTTGATTGCAAAAGGGTGTGTTGTTTGTGCGAAATCTGCATGTTCTTGTCTGAATCTACTTGATCTGAAAGGGTAGTTTGCAAGAGAAATTTTGCATTGAATTGATTATCATTCACATGAAAACAACAAAAGTACATCTTAATGATTAGTTTGCATATTAGTTTGCATTTCTGAAATGTTGTAGCATCATATTGGATTTGATTGAGAACAAAATTGATTGAGGGAATTCCTTATCAAGTGTTTGATAGTGAAAACGACTCTTCCTCTTTCCCTTAAATAGGTATTCAACGAAAAGAAATGATTTCTTATCATATTTCATGCATATTTTTTGGGAATTGAGTCATCATTCCATCAGTTTCACTTTCATACACCCTCTGAGTAAACAACAACCATTTAAATCAACGCTTAACTAAAATTTATCAGACTTCTTAGATCTTTGTTAGCAAACCTACATTAGTTTAAGGTGTAGGGCTTTGGAATATGTTGAAAGGATAACTTTCCAAAGCTATCAAACAAACTTAGTATCTTGCGGTAGGGAGAGTCAAATCCAATTGTCGTATTGGCTTGCTGGGATCCCCCTCTCACATAGGGGTTACGCACGAGGTTGCATTCGGGTGAGTTACAAAGATTATCCCTCCATGGACCAACTGTTTGTAGTGGTCGGATCGTATATTAGGGGTCACTGGAAGGTATACCCATGATTATGTGTGGGAGCCTTTCAAGTTGATTTCGGACTTGTTATCTTGCCCATACATTTTGACTGGACTGTCAACTGTACCAGCCCAGGGGATGACTATGGGTTGGTTACCTTAGTAGCCACAATCTTTAGGGTCTCACACAAGGTGACAGTGAAGGGAAGTCTCACTGTACCTGGAACAGACGTTGGTCAAACTCACTCGGGCTCTTTGGAGGGTAAATCCACAATTACTGTGTGGAATCTTGCACCAAGGCGTAAGTTCGTTAAGAAGGTTGCCAACGTAACTGATCCACCCGCTCTATCCCCCCCCTTCCTATTTTGATCTCGTGACGTTGGATTTCATCACCAACTAGTGGTTTCATCGTGGGAAGGCTTGTTTGATTGATTTCTTCTCAGATTCATAGTGTGTGTTGTTTGTTTCATTTAGTGGACCTTAGGTCGAGTTAGTGTTAATGGCATCGAATCCTGGGAGTACCAATGGAGGAACCCCTTCTTTTGGGGAACCTTATACCTTTCCCTCATTTGGAAACTTTGGTCCTCCATATGTTGCCACACTGAGTCTTCCAGGACTCACTATTGGATTACCAGTTTGGTTGTTCCCCACTCCAGTGATCCCGAATCCTCCTAATGTTTCAGTTGCACCTAATACTCTGGATGTCGATACACCGCCCACACATCAACCTCCCATGGACTTTTCACCTTCTTCGCCCATTAAGTCTCCTTCCATTTCTCCTTCTTCACCTAGTGAAATCTCTAAAGAAAGTAGCCAGGCTGATCAGAAGAAGAAGAAACAGAAAGAGAAGAATAAGAAGAGACCAAAAAGGACAAAGGCCCCAACAACATCATATGTTGGCTCTAAGAAACCAGTTACTGTTAATATTACTGGGAGTGTTGATGAGGTCAACAAGATTAAAATGAAGAATCCAAAACCCAAATTCCCTTGCAGCCTTTGTAAGGGTGACCACTTTCTGAGGGATTGCCCCGATCTTACCCAGGTCTTAGAAATGTGGTCCTCCACATCATCAACCTTTGTCGGTCATGTCGATGATACCCCGTCAACTAGTGATGTTCAGGTTGGTAAGAAGAAGCAAACTGTCAAGTTCCCGTGCATGTTATGTAAAGGTAATCATTACTCTGACCTTTGTCCTTGCATGGACAAGGATTCTTCTCTTTTGGAGAAACTTCAACTTCCAAAAGGTTATCGTAAGCTTTCCTCTGACCGATCATTGGTTGATGGACTGGTCAATCCGGTTCCATCCCTAGTCAGTTCGTTTGATCAAGTGGTCAATCTAGTTTACTCCTCGATTGAACCATGAACCCAAGTAGCTGATCCAGTTTCGTCATCGATTAGCCCAACTCTTCATCAAAAGAGTGACACCAAAGTGGTCGATTTGTTTTCATCCTAGGTCGATCCCACTCTCCCGTTAGAGAGTAACACCAAAGCGGTCGATTTGTCTCTACTCGTCAACCCCATTCTTCCCTTGGAGAATGAAATTCAAGTG
Organism: Picea engelmannii; assembly: GCA_009831015.1. NCBI lineage: Eukaryota > Viridiplantae > Streptophyta > Pinopsida > Pinales > Pinaceae > Picea > Picea engelmannii. The sequence continues at coordinate 94,793 of ML800237.1, read as the reverse complement.
GTCGATCCAGTTTCTCCATTGGTCGATCCCATTCCTCCATTGCGGAATGTCAAAGTGACTGATCCAGTCCCTTCCTTGGTCAGTCCCACTCTTCCTCTGAAGAGTTTCAAGGTGGTCGATCCAGTTTCTCCATCAGTCGATCCCATTCCTCCATTGCAGAATGTCAAATTGACTGATCAAGTCCCTTCCTCGGTCAGTCCCACTCTTCCTCTGAAGAGTGCTAAAGTGGTCTATCCAAGTCCCCCATTGATTGATCCGATCCAATCATCGGTTTATCCTACTCCCCTTATAGAGAGTAAACAAGATAATTCCCATGTTTTTATCGTTAATATAGACTCTACCGTGCCAGGGGGCATTCCTCTTTCTCCTGTGAAACCCCCTTCAAGTACAGAAGCCATCCTTTTTGATTGGGGTGCGCTAACTGGACCTCGTTTTCCCTCCCACATTCCTTTCCAAATTATAGTACAGGTTCATGGTCAGGACGTTCCTCAAACGCTAATAGATGAAGCTGCGTCCGTTATCATTTTGTATTCTTTTGCTTGGTACGCTTTGGGTTGTCCGCAGCTTGCACCGGTTACATAGAATCTGTTAGCTTTTAACAGAAAAAATAGTCAACCTTTAGTGATCCTTCCTCAGTTTCCTGTAACTTTGGGAGGGAAAACTGTCTTTATCGATGTCATGGTAGTCTGAGATCCCTTGGATTTCTCTTTACTCCTTCGGGAGGATTATGTCTATGCTGTGAAAGCTCTTGTATCCACCCTTTTTCGTGTGATATCCTCCCCTCACGATGAAAGAATTGTGATTATTGATCAACTTTCATTCATCGGCCCCGACTGGGTTACCTATCTAAGTGGTTCTTATATGCAGACAGTATCACCCTCGCCGCATGTCAATTATGTGGCATTGTCTCCCATGATTTCAACTTCTGATGCTTTGGATTCTGTAGTTGACATGGTGATCTCTTCGGTAGGGTTATTGGAGCCTGATCTCCTTACCCCTGTCACGACCCTCGACATGTGTTCCTTCTAGAGTGATTGTCTTCCATCCAACAAAGATCTCTTGGAAGCCATGACCGAGTTTTTTCCCTTGACATGGTATCCTTCTAGAGATTTATCCTCTTGGAAGCCATGATCCGGACGAAGTCATGAGCATAGTTTCTCTTCTATGTGGAAATATCGTTAAAAAATGAAACATAGGTCTTGAGCATAGTTCGTTTCCTATGTCAAGCTCGTTAAAAAATGAAACAATCACCTCTCTTGAACCTTCTTTTCATCCATGCTTGTCCTTTTCTCATTTATTAGAGAAATTGGTGACGACATCAAAGCCGATGAATGAATCGAAGCTTGGAGGGCATGTCTCCAGCCTTTGATGATCATTCTGGAGTTAAGCCACTAGATTTCAAGCTGGGGGCATATCGAGCTTAATCTTTGTTCTTTCTCGTGCTCGTAAATACATGAGAATGCATCTGGGTAGACTTTTATCTCTTTTTCGGACCTGTATGGATACACGATAAAGGAACCCCCTGGAGTCTCCTTTAAGATCTTTTCAGACTCTCTAAACATGAAAAGATTGCCAAGTGATCTTGCTTCCTTTCCCACTCGTTAAAAGGATTGAAAGGGCATCTTTCGAGTGATAATTTATCTCTTTTTCGGCCTCGCGAGACTAATATTTAGAAAAAGGACAACATTGGAGTCATCTTTAAGTCCTTTTCAGACTCTCTAAAGATGAAAATATTACCAAGCGACCTTGCTCTTTTCACACTCGTTAAAGTATTTGAAGAAAACGTTTGTTGAGCGATAGTTTATCTCTTTTTCGGTCTCGCCAGACTACTTTACGAAAAAGGAACTGAGAGAGTTCTCTTTTAAGTGTTTTTCCAAACTCTATAATCCCGAAAAATGTTTGAGTTTTTTGTCTTTGGACTCGCTAAAACAAACATCGACAGGCCCATACGGGACTGAACCCTTACTTCTTCTGGTTCGTTAAACAAAAGAATAGGAACTTACCAAAGGTGAGTTATATCGAGCATGTGTTATCCTCCTCAAGCTCGTTAAATCAAAAAGAGGTACTCGTATATCTGGATGGGGGAAAATTTGAAAGAAGCAAGCCAAGCAGTCTCTTGAGAACATTACCAAGTAATTCTTAGAGTCACCCTTGAACACGACACTTTGTCATTTGCACGCATTATAATCCGCTGAACCTCTGCACTGAGGCAATCCTTTGAGTCTCTTTCACTCCTTTGGGTCGCCTGACGTGAGTCATAGCATCCACTGCATCATAAAGTTTTGGTCCATGTCATGTTTCTGTTGTTGTGCCTCAGTGTTCAAGGGAAGTATCCACCTCGAAAGTCAACCATCCCAAATACCTTGCCTCAAAACCCATGTCAGTCCATGTTCTTTTGATCTACCAATTACATCTCTATGTCCATTTCGTGTCGTCGATGGGGGATACATAAAGGCCCTCCTTTGACACGCCTATTCTTGTCAACCTCAGTACATTATCCGGGAATTAGGCTCATAAAATAGTTAGTACTTTGGGACCTGCATGTCGTAATGGATGGCCTCCTCACATTCGACAATAGGTTTACATCATTGACCTCTGATCGGATGATTCCATGGATGTTCGACTCCAACTCATCCATTTACATTCATTGGAATGTACTAGGGTACCTTGGGAATCATTGACATTAATGGTGATCTCCCTCGCACTTGTTAACGGTTCACACCATTGAACGGTAATCAAGTGGTTTCTACCATGTTTGACATCAGGACATCTATTCACATGGTTAGATTCATACTAGATTGGGATTGGTAAGAAGACCCTAGGTTGAGTGATCACTTTGATATATGTTTTTCCCAAGTTGCGAAGGAGTTTCTCTTGGACGAATGATACATACACTGTTACATAGATCCACTTTGTATTGGTCCTGGCTATGTCTTGTCATCTCGTAGATCCACTGTGTATTCTTCGTGGCTACGATCAGTCCAGGTCATCAGAGTATAGATCCACATTGTATCTTTGGTGGCTATACCTTTTCATCAATACAATTATGGATCCGCAGTGTATTTTATGGCGGCCATATATTGCAAGTCTTGATCACCCAAGCATAGGTATGCCTACCTTGGGTTTTGAAACATGTCATAATATTTGTTGGATGTCTGTGTGCAGCTTCCGTCAAGTTCTCTGAGTCTATACCCTTGCTTGAAAGTATACAAATCATTTCAGTTATCAATTTTCATCTTCTAACTTCATGCTTTGGGGGGGAATCTGTTACACGTCAATATTACTCAATTGGATAAGTGTCGCATGTTCCTCTCAACTGTCGTAAGTGTCACATGTTCCTTACAACTGTCACAAGTGTTGCATGTTGTTCACAAGTGTCGCAAATGTTGTTTAAGCATACTTCCATGATGATGACACTAAGGAGGCACTTAGAATACCTCATATATCTGATTTGAAGGAAGAAGGATGATTAACTGAAGTCAAACATCTCTTGCCACCTGGAAGGAGCTCTTAAACTAGGGTTTTGAAGAAGAGCGCTTCCCTACATCAGCCTTAGGAGTGCTAGCGCTCCCCTATAGGGTCTTGGGGAGAATTATAACAACAAATCATGCCCCTGAAGGAGCGCTACCCATCTTTGAAGTGCTAGCGCTCCCCTTGAGCCTACGAGGGAGCGTTATAGCGCCCTGATTCCCCTTTTGAGGGAGCGCTGTCTAATCTGGGCAGTGGTTGATTTGTTGAGGAGAATAAGGGGAGGATCTTTCAAGTTTGGAAGTCAATTGCATTTGAATTCTTGGTTCAATCAGAAGATCCTTGATCTAAGGAGGGAATTCCTCAACCTATCCTAAATATACCTCAAGAGGTTAAGCCTGTCTTAACCTATATAAGAAGGCTCTATGATGGTGGAAATGGGGAAGAATTGCTAGCATGAAACCTATGATCTCATAGGAAACACACAGTGAACTGGAGGAGAGTTATCAGTGAAGATGCTATCATTTAGATCATGAACCTTTTGAGCAAGGGTTAGACAAAGGGGACTTGACGAAGCTGTCGCATTCACATCTACGATTGTAAGTTACTGTTGTCATTGTTCTCATTAATATGACAAGCTTGAGCTGTTTCTTTCTAGTTTGTGTCTAATCTTACATGAACTTATCTATTATAGACAGATCTATTTTCAAACTAATATCAATAGAGTAGGAAGTGGTCATACTTTGTTTGTCTACAGGGTTTGTCGAGGAGCGAAAGATTGGAGCTCAAATTGGAGTGTGTAGGGACAAACGTTGATAAAGAGGTACTTCTGTTCTCCTTCCTCCTCATGCATTAGTTTGTATAGATTTGAAAGGAAATTAGTGTCCACGTTAAGCACTTTCTATCTTAGAGTTAAGAGTCTATCTCTCTCAGGCGATCTACCTGTCCGCAGGGAGATTTTCCTACAACAGAAACTGGCGACCATACTGGGGATAGATTGAATCGAAACTTTTGGTTTTGATTTTTCCTCATAAGACCTTGTCCTAACCTTTGATTGTTCTTAGGCCTTGTTCACCCCTTCATATCTGATTGCATTTGCTTATTGACTCTTCACTCCATCACACTCAACTTGATTGCAAAAAATTTGACTGAAATTTTGGATTTTTTTGACTTTTTCTGAGATTTAGGACTCCACCACTCCCCTGCCTTGTTAGAAGAGCACTAGCACTCCCTTAAGCTACTGTACAAAGATTTATAATTCTCTGGTGGCCCTTATACCAGAGTGCCAGCCATTTTTTTCCTAAAATCACTTCAAAATTGAATTTTTTGGAGGTCCAAACCCTATTTTGTCACTTGTTGAGCTACTTTGTGATTCAATGATTCTTCCTTTGACCTTTGACATGCTTCCTCCTGAGAAGTAAACAACTTATTTTTCAGATTTTATGCCCTTCATTATTTTTGAGTTTTTGCTGTTGAGAGCTTGAAATCAATCCCCTGCTTTCTTCTCTCCTATTCGACTGAGCGGGAACTCTAGTGAAGGACATTAGAAGTCTGTAAATCTTCTCATTTGGTTCTTTGAGGTCATCTGATCCAATCTCTTTCTCCTTCCTTTTGTGTTTTTTATTTTCTTTCTCTTGTTTGATTGCATAAGGGTGTTTTGTTTGTGTGAAATCTGCATGTTCTTGTCTGAATCTCCTTGATCTAAAAGGGTAGTTGGAAAGAGAAATTTTGCATTGAATTGATTATCATTCGCATTAAAACGACAAAAGTACATCTTAATGATTAGTTTGCATTTCTGAAATGTTGTAGCATCATATTGGATTTGATTGAGAACAAAATTGATTGAGGGCATTCCTTATCATGTGTTTGATAGTGAAAACGACTCTTCCTCTTTCCCTTAAATAGGTATACATCGAAAAGAAACGATTGCTTATCATATTTCATGCATATGTTTTGGGAATTGAGTCATCATTCCATAAGTTTCACTTTTGTACACCCTCTGAGTAAAAAACAACCATTAAAATCAATGCTTAACTAAAATTTATCAGACTTTTTACATCTTTGTTAGCAAACCTACATTAGTTTAAGGTGTAGGGATTTGGAATAGGTTGAAAGGATAAATTTCCAAAGCTATCAAACAAACTTAGTATCTTGCGGTAGGGAGAGTCAAATCCAATTGTTGTATTGGCTTGCAGGGATCCCCCTCTCACACAGGGGTTACGCATGAGGTTGCATTCGGGTGGGTTACGAAGATTATCCCTCTGTGGCACAACTGTTTGTAGTGGTCGGATCGTATATTGGGGGTCACTAGAAGGTATACCCACGATTATGTGTGGGAGCCTTTCAAGTTGATTTCAGACTTGTTATCCTGCCCATACGTTTCGACTGGACTGTCAACTATACTTGCCCAGGGGCTGACTATGGGTTGGTGACCTTAGTAGCCACAATCTTTAGGGTCTCACACAAGGTGACGGTGAAGGGAAGTCTCACTGTACCTGGAACATACGTTGGTCAAACTCACTCGGGCTGCTTGGAGGGTAAATCCAAAATTACTGTGTGGAATATTGCACCAAGGCGTAAGTCCGTTAAGCAGGTCACCAACATAACTAATCCACCCGCTCTATCCCTGCCCCTTCCTATTTTAATCTCATGACATTGGATTTCATCACCAACTAGTGGTTTCATTGTCGAAAGGTTTGTTTGATTGATTGCTTCTCAGATTCATAGCGTGTGTTGTTTATTTTAGTTAGTGGACCTTAGGTTGAGTTAGTGTTAATGTCATCGAATCTTGGGAGTACCAATGGCAGAACCCCTTCTCCTGGGGAACCTTATACCTTTCCTTCATTTGGAAACTTTGGTCCTCCATATGTTTGCACACTGAGTCTTCCAGGACTCACTATTGGATTACCAGTTTGGTTGTTCCCCACTCCGGTGATCCCGAATCCTCCAAATGTTTCAGTTGCACCTAATACTTTGGATGTTTATACACCACCCACACATCAACCTCACATTGACTTTTCACCTTCTTCTCCCATTAAGTCTCCTTCCATTTCTCCTTCTTCACCTAGTGAAAGCTCTAAAGAAAGTAGCCAGGCTGATCAGAAGAAGAAGAAACAAAAAGAGAAGAAGAAGAGAGACAAAAAAGGACAAAGGCCCCAACAACATCATATGTTGGCTCTAAGAAACCAATTACTATTAATATTATTGGGTGTTTTGGTGAGGTCAACAAGATTAAAATGAAGAATCCAAAACCCAAATTCCCTTGCAGCCTTTGTAAGGGTGACCACTTTCTGAGGGATTGCCCCGGTCTTACCCAGGTCTTAGAAATGTGGTCCTCCATGTCATCGGCCTCTGTCGGTC